>JAIPRL010000917.1:0-58672 GCA_025469235.1 Pemphigus obesinymphae | reverse complement strand
GACAATATAGACGATATTATATCCTTTAATTTATGTGTCAAACAAATTCTGAAAACTATCAAACAAATTCAAACAAATTACAAACTAAAAATGTACACTGTCAGAAACCCAAAATTCGAAAAGGGGGAGGGCCAGCGAAATGTACGTTTGAAAATAACAATAAAATAGATAGTATGAGCTAGGTAGACAGTAGATACATATAAGCACTGTAAATATTCGTGTATGTCTCATCTATTTGAATATAATATATATACTTATGCGCTCGGGGCAGGTAGATATTTAAATACCTACCTATATAATTTTAGACAGAGCGGATCCATGGCGCGGAAGGAGAGAATTCTCCTCCCCCAAAAAAAGTCATGAGAGCTTTAAACAATAAATTTATACTACCATAGGTTTCCTCGAAAAATAACTTTTTTTTTTGCCTATTTTTTATAAATTTTTTAAAAATTAATTCTCCCTCCCAAAAATCGATTACTAGATCCGCTACTGTTTTAGAGATTTTTTTTATAGTCTTTATAATATTAGTATAAAACATTAAAGCTCAACAGTTTTATACGTATATAATTTATAATAAAAAGTTGAAATAAAAAGAAGCTAGTTTTAAATATTAAAGACAATATAAAGAGAGAAATACGGCAGAACGAGAATTAAGCAAAAGTGTAATATTAGGAGAAGAATAATCATGCTGAGATAGGAAAAAAATCAATGTCCGTTGTGTGACAATAGGACAGCCAAAAAAAATATATATATATATTTTTTTTTCACCATAAAATAGGTTTTGACTTCCGCACGAACGTCGTCTGTATTCATAATTCATAATTCATTGAAATTTAAAACATTATTGTGGTAGTCGGCAGATATAATGAGATCCGACTTGTTATAGTAATCAATATATTATACAATTTTAAAAATTCCGTTTTTTTTTTAGCGTTGTCTTATTTTTTACCCAATTTTTATGGGGATTTATATAGGCAATTTTTATATGTAATTTTAAGAAAAGTTAAAATCCAACAATTTGTAATATATTTTAAAAGTAATTTAAAAATAGTCTTGTATTATTACCATTTTTAATTGTTACGTAAGTGTGATATTTGTTATAAAAACACGTTTACGCGTTTTTATTTTTAACAACTTGAGAATGTTGTAGAAAAACGAAATAAAAAGTAGGTAAATTATCTAGAGACCTACGTAACCGATTTTTGATATAATATGCATTTAATACACGTTTTATGAGTTTTTAGAAAAAATCTATTTCTCCGACTTTTTTCGATAACTACGATTCTTAAAAAAAAAAAAAAAAAAATCAATATATCGATAAAAGGCAGATATGCGATGTTTGTTGCAAACTTAAGTTGTTAAGATAATATTATTCTGCTATAATTTGTTTTTTTGTTCCGTGTTTGAAAAAAAATGAAATATGCTATTGCAAGATTTTCATTGAACATATTTGTAGGTACGACGACGTCGTGTTCTCTCAGTGTTATTTTTGTCCATATAGTTAAACGCGATAAATTTCGATTCCTTTTGTATAAATACATAATATAGGTCTACCTATTATATATATATATATATATATTGACAGGTTGACCGACGACCGACCACATAGTGCACGATAATTTTCACGTGTTGTTATTCATTCGTTTGATACGGCTATTATTATTATTATTATTTATTTACAATATTACAATATTCTTTCTTTCTTTTTTTTTTCTCTGTAAACTTGTTTTTATTTTGTATAATATACGTTGTTATGAAAAAAAATTTGAGACGCACTGTGCGGCGGCGATTCGAACATGTGGCATAGCATCTCTACTGGTGGCCGTTTGCACACAGTGATTTAACGCGCCGTCTCGCTCGTACACGCCCGGCCCCCGGCCACCCGCTTCACTACCCGGGCCGCTTCGTTCACTATACACCGGCCCGCCGCCACCGCCACTCATACTTCGCCGCTCGCCCCTGAGGCCATTGTGTGGCGATCGCTTTGATCTGTGACCGACACGTACACTCACACTGCAGCGCATACCCCCGCGGGCCACTACCATCCCACCCGGCGTACACGACCGCGCCGCCACTGCAGTCGCCGCCACCGCCGTCGGTCTGCGTCCGTCCACGTAATATTCTTTCTCGCTTTAATTTAAGTCCCAATACACAAACGCAGTCGTCGTCATTATCTCGTAATTACAGAGGAGGACCCGTCGCGCGATGTACGCGTCCCGTCGCCGAGGCCTCTCTTCTCGCGGGCAGCCGCCGTCGACCGTCACTCGCGCGGCCGCACGGTCTTACCGTTGCGCCACACGTTCACGTATAATTACCCCTTTTTAAAAATCGTTTTTAAATAGCTGCTCGCCGCCGCTTAACAACACGCTCGCGATAAGACCTTGGCCGTGTCTGGTGGCCGCGGAGGGAGATGGAGGGCTCGTCGTCGTATATAAATATTTTCCTATACTTGACTTTTTCATCTGACGTTATAAAATTCGACAAAACGTATTCGTATAATAATAATGTATAAGAGCTCAGTGCCTCCTAATGTTATATGGAAATGTCTCTGCGGTTTTTGTATTTGTTCGTTGCGTTTTTGACGAGTGACGTATATTATAGTAGATAGTATAGGTGGTGTACCCATATTATATGAAGCAAGAAAAAAACAAGACGCGTCTTGTACTTTTTGCTGTACTTTTACCGCGAGTAACCACAGGATCCGAGGCTGGATAAGAGTTTCCGCTCGTTTTTGTCGGCCGATCAAAGGAATCCATTTTATACCCCAAAAACCCATACCCTTTATATTCCACTCAGAAAATGGCAAGACATTAAAAGTTAAAGTATATATGTTCCTATGTAAAAAAAAAAAAAAATCAACGAATTTGCTTTAGAACGGTAATATACGTCAATATCGTAAATTTATTTGAAAATGTGTACCTAATATTGAGTATTATTGATACCTATTAAAATCGGTACCTATATAGTTATAAAAAAAAAAAAATTAAAATGTTTAACGAATAAAGTAATTAAATCTAGATTACCGCATATATAATATACTCGTATATACCTACTCCGTACTCGTATCTAAATCCAAACATCCAAACACCTACCTATTTAAAAAAAAAAAAATAGTATAAAGGACCGTGCGTGTGGAGGGAGATCGAGCACTCGCCACTGCCCACGAGATTTTAGGGCAAAAAGGACGAGTGCGCCGCGACCAATAAATAACGTATCCTGCGTACGTCGTCGTCGTCGTCGTATACATAGCGAGCCTAAATACGAGCCGCGCCTAATGTTCGAATTACCGACCGTGACTAGTTTTTTTTTTTTATGTATACGTACACTTTTTTCTTTTTTTTTTTTTTTTTATTCTCGGTTTCTTCCATATACAAATCGTTTTTTTTTTCCCTACAACGGTATCGCCTCGAACGTTTTTATTATTTCGAAAACAATATTATTCGAGTAAAACCTTCTGTCCGGCGACTTGTGTATAATTGAGTGTATATGTAAAAAAAAAAAAAAAAAAATTTGTACCTACCTATATATATATATATAGGTACTTGCTTACACCGGATTTCGTGACGAAAAACGTAGTACCCACTTTTATTGTTTTACGATTTTCAATTTTGTGTAGGTACATATTAATATTATTGTAGTATTTTCTCAATTATTTATAATATGTACCTATATGAAATTTGCATTTTAATAATAACGACAATTTTGAGAACGTATATCTGATTTTGAAGGTAAAAAATTTGACAACCTGGCCATATTGATAGTTGTATACTAACATAATATAATAATAAATAATATTTATGTAAATTGTAATATTGTGTTAATAAATATTTGTTAATAAACGGTATCGATATTAATAAATTTATTATTATTATCTTTTGCGATAAAACATAAACTAGTACCAATTATAAACAAAAAGTAATAAAAATATTGTAAACAAACATATAATAATCAACACATCTATTCATATACATCATAATCGTATAGATTAACTAATCACAGCCAAACCGCCTACGTACAACTTATTTATTGATAGTAATTAATCATCGATTAAAATTTGATCGTTGATTTACTAATCAGTGTTTAACCACGTAACTGACCCTACGAGTTAAAATAATTTTTCTTTTAAATTATGAGCAAAACAATTCTAAACAGATTGATATCCTGAAAACAACTGTACAATATTTTATTCTAATATTAAACGATAAATGAAATAGTCGTATTTCCTAAAAATAATATATGAGAAATAAGCATAAGATCATGGTTCACTAATAAAATATGTCGTGTCACCATTAAATAGTAGATTTAAATACAATTGATTAAATTACTATAAAATAATAGTAATTAAGAAAATAATTTAAGTCCATTTCTTGTAAAATTATAATTTCGATGACACAGTCCAGACAGACAATGTCTGTTACAATAAATTTGTTTATATTGGTAGGTATATAAAATAATTTCATCTGTTCACTTGGATATAAAATGTAATAAGTAGTATAATATATTTTTACGAATAAATTAAATTGTATATGTAAATAATAATACATTTATTATTTATATAATATACACATTACACATACTACCCTAAATAATATACTGACTAAAGAAATATAAATAATTTTAGTGGGGTTTCTTTTTAAATACATATAGTGTAAATGGGTTTTAGTTATAATATATTATGAACAAGTTCTTAATCTCCTGTCGTATGGTTTATTGTATCCACAATTTCAATGTACAATAATGTAATTTCCGATGTATTAACCAACCGTGGTGGTGCGGTCAGTGCACAGAATGCTAATCCTAATTTATAATTCGACACTCTTCATGACAATATTGACTATTAAAATATGCGCCATTACGTGATCAAAACAACAGTTCGTCTTCCGTAGACTGACATTGGAAAGGAAAAGGTGGATTTTAAG
The DNA here is from genome assembly GCA_025469235.1 of Pemphigus obesinymphae. Classification (NCBI taxonomy): domain Eukaryota; kingdom Metazoa; phylum Arthropoda; class Insecta; order Hemiptera; family Aphididae; genus Pemphigus; species Pemphigus obesinymphae. The sequence continues at coordinate 53,753 of JAIPRL010000917.1, read as the reverse complement.
ACGTATGTTGTCTTGTGAGCAGCCGATGAATTGAAAAATTTGGCACTGCAATTTATAGGTTAAGGTCAGTAGTTGAAGTCCATTTTTAAACGCACGTTTTCTGGGCTCATGCGTTAATAGCAAAATATTCTTCAAAATGTATTATCGTTACTTATCATTTACATAATACATATAAGTAACTATTACATTGTTCTGCACTGAAGATTTTTATACTTGCTTGTATTTTTGGAGCATATAAAGCCAGGGTAATTTGATTGCTCTAAAAATATTTTGTAAACACTTATTTTCGTTTATACATCCGAATATTTCATAATAATATAATAATACTTAGTGTTTATAAAAAGTAATTTACCATTATTTTAGCAGTTTACACTAATGACAAATGGAAATCAAATAATTATTATATAGTTACATCATAATAGGTATTAATGATAATAATATAATCAAACGATCTATCGTGAGTCGGTAATGAACATCCAAAATATTACCATATGTACCCGGACAATAATAATTGTTCGGTAAATCGTTATATTTACAAAAAAAAAAAATTTGATTTAACTTCGCGCGCGGGCGGGGTATAAGATCCATCCAGTACACAATAATATTCTAATGATGTTGTGTGTGTGACGTGTGTGTGTGGGTACCTCGTGGATAGATTTTTATCATATTTGAATGAAGAATCGAAGGAATGAGGAGGAGGATGAAGGGATTTTTTACAGTTAGAATGATATTATTGTCTGCGTTATACATAGGCGGCGAAACAAATCGAAGAAATAGACGTCGCCATCGGCCAGACGAGCACACAGAAGAAAATACACGTTGTAAATTCTGTGTATAGAAATGTTGTTTGTGAAGGAAGGTTGGGTGGGACCGTATCTAACGCACATAATACCTGGTGCGCATTCTTGTCAGATTATTATTGCAAGAGGAAAAATGAGGAAAAAAAACTATATATATATACATACATACATACATACATATACTCACAGATATATATATATAAAATGAAAGAAAAATAGCCGCCACCGACAAAACTGGTCTCACCGTGATGTCCATAGCAAAAAAAAAAAATAAAAAATAAAAAATAAAAATAATAATAATAATAATAAAAAAAATTAAACGCTGATTACCATCTATATACTTGTCGGCGGCATCCCTATATACGTACGTATATATTATATCGTTTCAATCATTCTTTATCGGAAGTTATGTCCAGCCGACGTATACGTTTTTTAAATGTCATTTGGAATGTTCGGAACTATATAATATAATGGCCAACGTATGTGTAAAAAGCCCGCTTTATGGATAAAATATAATTTAATAAATTGTCACGGTCGTATTATATTATTATAGAAAAGAACACGGTGGTGTTCGAATAATTCGTTAGACCGAAAAATAACACATAATATTTACGATATTATAACATGCGCGCACGTAAACATACACATTGTATATACCTACCGGTAATGAGAATAATAATTTAGATTTACTTAAACCGATTTCTGCTGGAGGTAGATGACGCACAGTGATATAGATCTGCTTCCATGGTTTTTATTTTTACATATTATGATACTATAATATTAATAAAGAATTTTACCGTTATGCTTTTTACTTTTTACTTATATTCCCGAGTTATATTCATTATCAACACTGTTGATGAATATGTATATGTATCGTTTTAAAGTACCAGCTAGAATAGCTAGATGATGAAATTTGCTATCAGAAAGTTCTTTAGGAATACAAGAATTCTTTCTTGCAGGGTTTTGAGTCTTGGGCTTCTGTCCAAATTAGTAGATTTAGACTTTTAGCGCTAAGGTAGGTATATTATAATTTATTTTTATAATATATTAGGTAATAATTGGTAATAAATAGCTGATAGGTAGTTAAATGCAATTTTTTTGAAAAAAAACAAGTTCGGAAAAGTTCATTTGCGGTGGACACTTCAATAGTGTGAGCGTGCTGAATTCCCGGTTTCCATACGTATTTATTTTGTTAATTAACAATATAAAAACATTTTCTTCCAGTCAGTTTTTTTTTTTTTTTACGAGTGGATATTTTTTTTTCTCGTATGTGGACTTTTCCCCCGCATTAAATTACTATAAATTTGACATTATTTGCATTAAATAGGTTATATTATTACACAATTATACAAGTTTATAAGTTATAACTAATAGATATTCTAAGTATTGCGTTTTCAACAAAGAAAATAATATAGGTATACATATATAATAATACATTAATAAGACTGAAATATGTATTGTAAATAATAATTAAAAAGTAATATAATAAAATTTACTACAGTCGTTAAAATTAAAACGCAGATTTTATGTAAGTATCCGTATCTAGGTGTATACTTATAATTTAATATAAAAATTGAAAACATGTAATAATTTTTTTACATTTAAAAATTTACTTTCTGAGTATATTATAATGTATACTACGTATACTTACGTGTAGAAACTTAAACACGAAGCGACTTTTTCCAAATATTGATAGTAGCGTGAAGATGTAAATTTTAGTCATCCATCATATCTGTTACCGAAAAAAATGCTAAATATAGATACCATTGTTGACTTCAATAGCCAATAGGTACTTATATAGTTGATTAAATAATGCCTATTACGAACCAATTAATGTAAAGATGCAATAAATCAACCGACTAACTCATAAGCAAGTCGAATTATATGATAACCATGATAAACGCTTAATTGGTTAGTGTATCTTCAGGTCTAAAAATACCCTTGGCATTTAAGATTATTAGGATTTTAATTGTCTTGTTTAATATATTATATATAGCCAATTATCATTATATTTTATCATAATAATATATATTCATGAAAAACATCCGACTTAGGTTATAACTTATCAGTCTAAAAAACACGTTTTTTGAGTGATTAGTAGGGCTTGGATTTATATGCAGAAAAAAAATGTTTAAATATGCATATATTTATGCACTCCAAGTATCAAAAATATGCACATTTGAATGCAATCGTCCAGAAATATACAATTTTTATTAATTTCCACTTAAATATACAAAAATTTACAAAAAAAAAATGTACCCTTTGACTCTATAATTAAGTATACCTATATTACAAATATTTTTGTCTATAATTTTAATCAGAATAATTAAAAAATTTTTATACATATGTCTGTGTAAACAGATATTCCAAAAATATTCTAAAATGAACTTATTTATATCAAATTATTGTTAAAAATGTTGTGACGCTATAAATTTCATCTGATCAATTACATATTTATGCAACTATCCAAAATTATGCAAATTTTAGGCATTTTGACGTAAATATGTAAAAATATACAAAAAGGAAATTCACCCTTGGAAATCTGTAACTTATGAAACGTTAAAATGTTCAATAAGAATTATTTATTTATTATTTATTATTATTATTTATTATTTATTTATTTATTTTATTATTATTTATTTAGTCAAGTACTTATACAAAAATATGCATTTGAATATAGGTAAATTTGGGCCCTAGTAATTACAATTGTTTTGGATCATAAAAGACCCTATAATATCAGTTTTCTATATATATAGTCATTTTTGACCAGTTCCTCCATTACTTAAAATATAAAATGAGGATAGCAGCTGCCAACTAGTAAAGGGTTAACGTATATATTTGTTAATTATAGATTATGATTAGAAATTTATAACAAATACAATAGTTGAGTAATCAATATACTTAATAAAATAAAAATATTTTCACCTAATAAGTAATAGTTATTGAGTATTATCAAATAATAATAAGAATATGTAAGAATTGATAATAATAAGACTAATAAAATTTTTCCAAGTATCACGTTAAATTTTATTTTAGTGGCGGAAAAGAAAGTTTATTATAAATTAATAGTCATTTATAATTTATTAAATTAATAATTAATATTTATTATTATTAAATTAATAATTTATATTTATTATTAGTAAATTAATAATTTATATTTATTATTATTAAATTAATAACTTATATTTATATTAATATTAAACACAAGTCGATTAAATTAGTCATTAGTCGACCAATATCCATAGTCAATAGCTTTTATTAGTTGACACAATTCACTTTGTTTCCATCACTAATACAATAGTTATGACTTTCATTGACTATTAGATTCATTAAAAATGAGTTTTATTTGTTTATTTATATTTCGAATATATAATTTAAATATTTGAGAGTTTCGTTCTAACGAGTTTATCCAGGAATTTTTAAATGTATGTATATTATACATACATTGTATAGGTATACATTTTTGGTGTCGTGTATTGTACAGCAAAACAAAAGTTAAATACAAATTGAATTAATGGTTTATATGTACCTATTGCTAATTGTATACTTATGGTAATTAATAAATAAAAAACGTTCAATTTACTCGAAATATTTTTAATGGAATTTATAGTTTATAATATATTTACCGTCTCGTCGATATCACTTTTCAATGAGCCTTTCAATATGAAAATTAAAAATAATATTGCGCCATTAGTAATAGATAGTTTAGTTTTGATGTGGTATGATTTTATATTTATAATATCATATACCTATATGTCCTATATATACGTAATATATATACTAATATATAATATAGAAAATCGAAATATATACATCAAAGGTTGACGTCATAGTTTGTACTATAGTCGAGGTGCAATTATCAAGGAATTTGAAATGTTACTTGTTTATGATTTATAACTTAGTTAATGTTGAAAGAAAAAAATTTTCTAAAATGTTAAATTTCTGTTTATATTATAATAAAAAAAAAAAAAAAAACTCAATTTGAATCATGACGCGTGTAGTTATTATGTAAATTACTCAAATTTGACATTTGTCAAAAGTTCCAATTTTGATTCAAACACTGAAGTTATTTTCATTTGTATCATTTGTCATGTGTATATGGCGTTAAAAAATAAAACGAATCTTCAAACACAAAAACAGAAGTCCCTTTGACATTCGAACTGTCTTTGAGTCCTATACATGCTTCTTTTTTCCTCTTTACACCTCCCGAGTTGACATTTCGTTTTCATTAAACTCTGTCGCGTTTTCGTTTTCGAGTTTTTATTAATCTTTAACACGGCGCTTTGCTGTAGTTCTTCCTAGTATACGCGCGCGGCTGTCAAAGGATCGCAAGTCCTTTTTGATCCTTTTGTGTAATATTTAATCTAGGACACGCCAAGGCTTTATATTATTTAATATCGTTGTTTTCTGATTCGTAAAACAACTCTTCAGCTTTTGTGAATGGAGTCGGAGGAGCATCAATTTCAGTCACGACAGTGCTGCCCTGGGAGGGGGAGTGGAGAGAACTTAAAGTGCGAAAGAAAAAGACCCTTTGTCGCAGTCCTTACCGATGACTTTCGGCATTCTGTCTCGCCCGTTCATGTTGACGACACGGGTTTTTCCGCCCTTTGCGGATCTTAAATAAATACGATTCTGTTGTGTTAGTTTGTTTGTTTACGCCTTATGATGATTATTGAAGTTTTTAAATTATGTTCCATTACACTGCGTATTTTTCGTGGTACGTATCATATTTTTAATTTCATTAATATTTAATATTGTGTTTTAAAAAAAAGTTTGATTTAAATTATTTTTCTTTTACTGTTACAAATAATATAATTAATATAGGGTACTTACCTAATCATAATATTATAACAATTTGTAGAAATATAACAGTATGGCATTATCATTTTAAAATTCTAATTTCTAAACAATGTGTTGTACTCTAATTGGGAATGCTTTAACTTTTACATAAATAATATTTCAAACAATAGAACTTCCCAAATTATTTACGTAAAAAAATATAAATACTTACCTACTAGATATAAAATTATGGTAATGATAGAAATAATTACCTACCTACCTCATTATATTTAATGAGTTAATAAGTTTAAAAAAATATATATATATATTACAGTTCTTAAAAAATTAGCTATTTGGTATTTATTGATATCTATTATATAAAATTAATGAATTATTATAATTATCCTGTAGTTAATGTAAAAGACAAATTAAAGTACAAATGAATGCGTTCTAAATTGAAACTATTTCGTTTTAAATAAATATGGGTAAAACGGAATAACATTAGTTTATTATTCTTATGCGTTAGTATCTACATAATATTATTTATTCTACTAATTAACGTTAGATTGTAATTAGGTATACAATTTTGCATTTATGAAACCCATAAAATTGTTAAGAGATAGGTAATTAAAATAATATTAGCTAGTTCCCAGTTTTAATTTTAATGTTTCTAGATTTTTATAATATAATACATTTGCTAAATATGTAAAATAATTAACTAACTATAGGTACTTTGGTATATATTATTATTTTAAACTTGATTAATGTCTTCCAGTGCTAAGAAATATTAATGGTGGGGTGTCAGTTTATTTTTATGGTCTTTTTTTTATATAGTACATATATTTTTTTAAAAATAAAATTGTCATTAAAGGTGCTCATATACTGCAACGATATACGATACGATACCGATCCCAATAAAATTGTTTCAATGGTTTTATGTGGATCCTCTCAAAAAATATGGTCGTTATCGTTTTAGTATCTATTGTAACAATATATTGCATCGTGTATCGCAGCAATCTGCGTAAATGCGTAAACACCTTAATAAATATATTATGTTTGGAGTAATATTATAATATTTAAATTATTAACTAGCTAATATATATTTAATGAAAATTAAATTCTTATACATAATATGTCCATATTATATGTACTTACTTATATTTATGTTGGTATAAATGAATGATGTTGACAGTTGGAATACAGATATATATATATTCTTTATACACTATTATACCATAAAAAATTTATTGAAATAATTTTGAACTTATACATTATAAGAATCTCATATTATGCTGAGTTATATACCTATTTACATTAATTGGATTATGTAATTTCTCTTTTCTATTAACCATTTAGAATACAATAGAAATTGTAAGAAAATTGTAAGAAATTGTAGAAATTCATACATAATATATAATATATTTTAAATATTGACAGTTTCGGACTGGCATCAAAAGTCCTAGGTCAAAGGGTCCATATTAGGCCATAGCCAATGAAAAATACCAATCGTTTAATAAAAAAAATATATCTAACAATTTAAAATTATTTAAGTACATTTTAATAGTAATTAAAAAATAATTCCGTGTCAGTACTGCTATTTATTGTTGTATAATTAAGATATTTATTGACAGTAGACACAATTATCTGTGTTTTACCGTCGTCCTTCTTTCGATAGCGTAAATAGAACTGATGTTATGTCATCTGTAAAAATACCCCCCCTCCAAAAAAAATTATGATTTTGTCTTAAAAAAGACGACGATAGAACTTGTAAATATTTTGTACAAATTTGGTTTCTTCATTACAACTACAGATTGAGAAAACATTTATTTTCAGTTAAATAACACATGGTTTGTTCAATTTATGCTCAATTATGTTCAACGATCGAAAAACTAATTTTAAAATTATTCAAATTTGGAGGATCTTCTGGTGGTGGTAAATTTTAAAATCTGGAATGTTGTTAATTTTGTCAATAGTATACAATGTAACAATAAAACTAAAAGTCATAACTTAATCCCAGTATTATAGTGGAAGATTAGTAGATTAGTGATACGTAGGTACATTTTAAACAAAATATGTAAATAGGTACTCCTATACAGATCAATCGTTTATAATTTTTTACTATGGTTGTAGAATAGGAAATAATAATCGTCTATTTAGTAAATAAATATTGAGTCCGTAGATTTATTAATAAATATTATTATTTAAATGTGAGCAAGGGGCCCAAAATTAGCCGAAGGCCCAATCCTGAATATTGATAAATGATATCGTAAACTATAAAGACTCATCCAATTATTAACCGACGTCGAATTTGTGTCTTTTTAGTCAAAAACCTATAAGTTTGTTATTTTTAATTCACTTTTCAATTATTTTATGTATGTCTAAACTGCAATTTACAGTAATTTGTGTAGAATGTACAAATTACACTTGCATGTGGGAATAATATGATTGTCCTTAAAATGTATCTCGATATGCTATTATATTAGGTATATTAAAATAAAACCTGAACAAATTTGTGGATCATTTTTTTAAATATTCTCGTAATGACTTACAACGTTAATAATCTACAGATTGTCTATTATTGATAAAAATTAATTCACAACATCTTGGAGTTTACTCCATTTTTCCATTACAAGTTTACTCATTTAAAAATTGTTTGTTGATTTTTGAAGTTAATATTTAATTTATGACCTGGAATTCATATAAAATATTGAGTATAATGTTCTTCAGCCAAGGCAAAAAAAAAAGTTTAAATGAACCGTTATGAAATCTGTCGGGGTATTATTTTACATTTTTTCCGTCAAAATTTGCATATACGGTTTTGTCTTACATTTTGTTCACCTGTATATATAATACTAATCTATGTACCTTTCAAGTATTCAAGTTGACTTCTTCCTTTTTTTAAATGTTTCTCAAAAATGTTCAATTGTCGAGTAAATTCAGGATTTTAACATGTTACTCTCCTCTTCGAATGTTGATCATTTATAAGAAGCTAGACATTATACCCACATTTGTTGTCTTCTTTTATCTAACAAGATATTTCAAGTATAGCAAAATCACGCTATTGCGGCACATACTTGAAATGTAGAGTTTAAAAACTTATTACCAAATTTAAAGAAAGTAACATTTTCGAGGGCGTCTCATAGCTTTTTTTTTTTTTTGTAAAATATCGTCTGACAAAGGAGTTGCAGTGTTTTATTTTTTATTATTTTAAATAACTGTAAATTCTTTGTCAGTTGATATTTTATAAAAAGGCTACGAGACATACTCGAAAAATAATTTTCCCTTTAAAATTTAATAATAGGTATTTATTTTATAGTACGTTTTTGTATGAATAATTTTTTCTCTATATTATAGGGATGCCATAATCGATTTACTCATTAGTCATTATTGTTTATTTTTTACCTCGGTTCTCGTAGTTAAATGTACATATACAGGAAGGTGCATATACTTGCGGTTACACTGCGTGCGCACACATTATATATATATACACGCACATATATTTTATCATTGTCTGCTCAACGACTTTCGGTTGAAAATTTTTATTTGGCCGTTTTTTTTTTTCTATTCATTTTCGTTGTGCGATCGTACATTCTTTTCCAAAACGGGTTTGGGTTTTAAGTACCGATCCATTCCGACCCCGGGGGTGTATAGATAACCCTGCGGAGGAGCGGTCTTCCACCGCCAGACCGTTGTTTGTGTCATTGGCATTCCGTCTCGAGACTATTAAGTCTGGCCGCTGTATAAATACACACACACACACACACAATACACATACACGGTAAAAAAAATATACGATTTATTTCCTTCGTTTTTTTTCCTTCCTAATCGGATCCAGCCGTTCTTGTAAAAAAAAAAAAAAAAAAAAAAAATGTTCAAGTGCCCTCACGTTGTTACTACCGCACACTGTCTATCTTTCTCCTCCGACAAAGAGAGCTTTGTCTCCATACCGCCCATTATCTCGGACGACTAATCGAACCGAAGAAGTCGGAATACACAATCTATATCGAGGCATTTTTATTTTTATTTTTTTTTTTCCTTTTCCATCCCACCAACTCTCGTCGTGTATGTATAATAATATACTTATACTTTTCCCCTCGGCCTCCGATGCATTTCTGGGATTGCCCAATATCTTGTCGGTGACACATTCGTAATTGTGTCGCCGCGGTGGATTTATATTGACCCCCGGCCTCCGGGAACAAAAGGACAACACCACCGGACCCAGACGTACAATGACCGACCGGCTTTGTGCCCGACGCATATTTATACGCAGAATGGGCCTATGACTGATGTATATCTGTGAATGCAAATGAGACGAGATCGGGCGTTTCGTCTTGGTGTGTCGGCGTCCTGTATATTATATTATACCGGGTCTCCGACGACGGTCGACGAAACGTTTGGTCGGGAGAGAAAACCTCTTCCAGATTTAGACTTCGTATCGTCGTCAATGAATGGTGCTGTATCGTCGAACGTTGAACTCGTTCGTCTATAACAAGGTCTAGAGAACTGTTGGCGTGTATTATTTTTTTTCTCTTTTTTTTATATGCTAATTGACTTTCGGCACGTCGTTCCCAAAACGACCAGTTACGCGTATACCCAGTGTTTGTTGTGTATATATATATAGGTACACCTATATATTATTATTTGTTTACCAAAAATCGAATTATTTATGTTTTCCGGTTAAGATTTAAATTTGAAAATCTACTTAAAACCGTGACGTATTACAATAGAAAATGTATAGTTATAGATATAAAGTATAGACCAGCTATAGGTGTATATAGGTTTTTTTTTTTAAATGGGACGCTGTGTGAGAACGGGAACAATATAATTATTTTTACTGTAATAAATATAGGAACAGTGTTTATGTATTTCAATACCATATTGTAGGTATACGAATTTCAGGCCTTAATCTAAAAAAATCGTTGATTATTTTTAGATGATCGTAATGAGAAAATAAATTTTAAAAAGTCATCTAGATAGGTACACATATGTTACTGGTGATAAAAGTTGGTTCTCGGACAGGATATACAGTGTGTTATTGTTTTAAATTTGAAAGTAAAAATAAATCATTATCTACATTCAAAACACAATTCTGAGTATAGATAGTACATAGATAATATTATATATATAAAAAAATAGGTTAGGTAATCATGACAATTTTATTTGTTATTTTCTCTGCATTTATAAAATATTTCCGTTATAGAATTTAGTTTTCCTTTACGCCCAAGAAAATTAAATCGAAAAATTACTTCTCTATAAAGTACCAATTAGAACCATAATTTATTATAAAAAAATCTCTTTACTCCAAACGTATACAGACAAAAAAATACACATCATTATAAAATCAATAAATTCCTCACTTCGCTCAGAATCTATAATCCGAATTTATACTCAATAATAAAACATATTAGGTATGTAAAATATTTTTTAAAAAAAACCATAGTCAATTTTAGTATTTTTAATAATAAGTGGTTTGCATTTTATTGTACATAACTTAAAGTTTTTTCCCTTTTCAATAGGTAAATATTATATTTAATTATTATTTTGTTATCAAATATTGAAATATTGAACCCACCAAGAGTTGACAGTCAGTCTTCGTTAACTCGAATTTTTATTATATGATCTTCTTTAGAGAATTTTTATAGACTTATACGAAATATGCGAACAATTCTAAATAGAATTGTTCGCATTTTTCGTATACCTATCAGTAATTATCACTTTTCAGAAGTATAATCTGATAATACTGTGACTTAAATTGTGTGCGTATGTTGAGATTAATATTTCCTTCATAAAATTATAAAATATAATTTTGATTACAATATATAATATAGTAATATAATTTTTGAAAAATTGGTACCATTTTTCAAACGGGAAAATCAATGTACATCTAAGTGTTCCGTTGTATAGTGTTATTCATTATAGTATAGACAGCAAACTTTAAATGTTAACTACCTTTAATTTATGATTTCTATAGTTTTATTAAAAATATTTCACATACATATATAATATATATTATTATATTCGTCAAATTTAGGTATATACTTGAAAACCGCATGTAGCTATTTATGTACGTGTTTTATATCAGGTTCAAAAGAGAAAAACTCCAATAACTTATTGTGTATAATATAATATATAAAAGAATGCCTCGTGGCCAACAGACTGTGCTTATTGGTATTATAGAACCGTGCGCGCAAATAAGATGAAAAAAATCAAAATATACAATCTCACCGACTTTTTTGAGTGAAATACGCATTTAAAAAATAAAAAGTAAAACAATTTTGACAAAGCCTACAGTTATGAGTAGAGGAAGAAAAAAAATTAAATTTCCGAAAGCATACGCGAGACGCAAACCGAATGATTCGATTTCGTTTGCAGCCTATTGCGGTTTTCAATGCAATATTCGCTCAGACTCATTCTTTCTTTTTCTTACTTCAGTGCCGATTGCAGTAACATCAATCGAGAGAATTGAATAGAAGTGCATTTTCCAGTCTATGAACATCACACGAGCAGAGACTTTGTCGCTTATATATATGATATTTTTCCCCCGTTATATCGATGAAATTATATTTCATACCTACTGGGTAAGAAAAAAAAAAGTATATTTAATATCACATGAAATAGTAATATTCCATTGCGCTTAATCGGATAATATAAAATATATAGATAGACGAAATTTAATTTCATCTTAGATTCGTATAAATTGGCGTTTTTTACGTCGTACTGAATAAGTATCGAAATAAGTAAAAAAAAAATAATAATAATTTTCAGATTTTGGTTTTATCATATTTCAAAAAATATTTGTAATGATAATATAGCCTAATGTAGGTATATTAAAATCGTTGTATAATCATGTAAATCAAAATGTTCATTATAATTATTGACGAATCTCCCATTGGCCATAATACGTGTTAAAATATTTACCTACATAATATAATCTATTTAAGAGGAAAATTTTGGTAGTGTAAAATGAAAATTTTCTTGAAAATCTCGTATTAGCATTTCTCATTTTTAATAATTATTTATAAATATTTTAATAGAAATATGAAACAAATTAATTTTAGATAGGTAACAATCGAAAATTGCATATTTATTTACATTTTTAAGTTCATTATAATTTATTTTTGTTTCGTTTCTACGTTTCTTCGTTGATATAAATAAGAAATGTAAAAGTAATATTTCCAATAGTCAATACAATTGTATAAATACTTAAAAAACCAACAATAAATAATGATGTTGAAATGGGACTACTTATTATTTACTTTTAAAATACATAATTATAATCATTTGTGGACCGATTGTAAATAACACCCATAATTTACAGGCAGTAAAAACTGAAAAGAGTACATATTATAAATTGTGCCCATGGTTTCTGAGCATGACGTGTCATGAAGTGGCGGTTTTACAAATGGGGAGGGGCGATAGGTGGATTGCCCCTCCCTTTATCTTTTTATAAAAATCTTTTTTGGTTGCATTATTTTAATATATATGACTATAGTTTATAATAAATTATTCATAATTAACAATTATGATTTCAATGTTTTGTCTAAACCACTGGCATTGATGTAGATAATAAATAGTTGTTAGTCTGCACTGATTATTGATATCCGAAGAAATAAAAAAATCTCGATTTCACGAAATCGTATTTTTTCCGTTTTTTCATCATTTTTTGGTCGTTTTTCCTAACGAATTAAAAAACTATTGAGAAAATCGGAAAATTACTTAATTAAAATACCAACTAGAAGAAATTTTCTATCGGAAACGGGGTAAGCTTGTAAAGATCGGATCACTCCTGGCAGAAAATTTGTTAACCGAGGAAAAGAAGAAAAAAAATATAAACATCATTGTAAAACCACTAGCTCCCCTCGCTACGCTCAGATCTAAAATAATGACCAAAAAACCGAAGATATAAGGTGTCTACACTTATATTTAGAAACCTAAAAGTAAAGTGTATGTTCGAAATATAAATGAAAAAACACATCCTCCCGCGCCTATCAAGAACCGCCGTCTTGTACTCGTATGTCGCAAACAAATTGATTTTTACATAATACTTTTTTATTATAAGAACCATTTAGTTTATTGGTTAGTCATAATATTATTAAGTACACCTATGGTACCTAATTTAAGGTGACCATTTACGTTCTGTTTAAAACGAAATTGTCCCGTTGTCTAGTATTACGTTTCCGTTATTTTAACGGGACGCTTATTATTCTGGTTTTGAAGGTAGGTTTATTTTCTTGTCGTCCCGTCATTATATAGAACAATTTTGAATGACCTTTTTTCATTTTTATACTTTTTTAATTATACGTTTTTAATTTTTTAGATACGATCACCCTAACCTAATTATAACTGCATGTCTGCATAACGTTACTACTGAAATCATTATTGTGAAATATTGGATTTTTCTTTGCACTCGAATAAGCAAATTATTGTATAATGTATAACAATAAACAGAATATAAGTAGGATGCGTAGCTATATAATCTTTTGAAAAATGTCTATCCCTTTTGTAATGAAAATATATAGGTACCTGTATAAGCAAACCAATGTATTTTTTTTTTCTTTTTGAATGGGTTCTTTTAATTCGATCAGGCAAGTACTTCGTTCTTACGAAAAAGAAAAAAAGATATATAGGGTTGAGTGATCAGGATCTTAATTTGTTACATTCAACTCGGACCGTCATCTCGATCGAGTTTATAGAATTTTCAATAAGTAGACGTGTGTGTGTATGTGTGTTTTTGTGTGTACTCGGGAAAGAAATCTTTTATCTCGTCCCCAATCGACGATTTGTTTAACTTTCGAATCGCCGCTAATTCGATTCCTATAAAAAAAAACAAACGAACGGACCAGAATCAATTTACTCCCGGACCTTTGATGTTTTCTTAAATTGTATTTATTTATTTAACCGTCTAAACAAATCGTTAATGATATGGTTGACGGTGGCCGAATATGATTTCGGTTATAGCGAGAAGAAAAATAAAACGACGAACGATGATTCCTTCGATGGTTCGTTACCGATTTATCGTGTTTTATACGATTATGTCGTTTCGGACGACGGAAGGTCACGACGAATACATAATAATATCATGATAATCCGTATTATACGACGTATAATAATGTGCGCGATATATTATTTAGTGCAAGCGTGTGTGTGTATATTAAATCCGGTTGGCGTTTACACGATTTTCATTTCGTCGGCGTTTGTATAGGTATACACTGTACAACGTTATCGTATAATTTATATATATATACTGTTTCGAGTAATAACTAATAATAATAATAATAATAATAATAATAATAATAATAATAATAATAATAATAATAATACTATAATATAATATTATGTGTGTGTCGGCGGTCGCACACAAGCGCGCGCGCAGAAAGAGTTAATAGCCGGACAAATTCGACTGGAAAAAAAAATAAAATAAAATTTATACACATAAAAAAGTCTGGAAGAATCAAACGGAAAAAACACACCTGCTTGTAATAAATTAATAAAATAAAAAAAACAAAATATATAGAAAAAAAACCTCCGACCGGTCACGAGAGAGAGAGAGAGAGAGAGTGAAGGGGAGCGTATAGTGTAATTTTGTAATGAACACGAAGCGGCGGCGGCGTCAAAGAAGCCGACCGGTTCTACGCTAGATGGGGAGGGGTCGACGATCACGAGTGGTGTGTGTGTGTGTGTGTTTGGGGGGGGGGGGCGTCGAGCAACCGGTGCAATAATTACATGTGGCCGAGTGCCCTTCGGCGGTTACGCTTCACGGTAGAGTGAATTGTAAATCTCGTCCGACGCGCATCGACACACGACGACGACGACGACCCGTCGTCGGGCCGGGCTGAGCGAAAGAAAACTCGACATTCATTTCTTTTGCTCGGAAAATCGGTCGGCCAGAAGAAATATGATCGCTTTTTTTTCCACCTTTTCGCCTCGCGTTTTTTTCCCACTACACATTATCTTTTGCTTAGTTTTTTTTTTTTTTTTTTTTTTTAATCCGGCGAGAACACCGCTCGTGTACAGGCAGCCGTACACATATTATACCGCAACGCTGTCGGGGTGGGAACGCACGAAAGAAAAACGATCAAATCTACACATCGACTAGAAATTCCTCTCGACCCGCTCGCAATTTTCCTCCTTAAATATTATTATACATATATTATACATCTGCGGTGTAGAGAAGCGAGAAGTGTATATAATTAGTATATAGGCGCCTGCACGGGCCGGGATTTTCTAGCCCGGCCCGTAATGTGTTTTTAATTTATAAGCCCGGCCCGGGCCGGTGCAGGTCTTTAATATATAGGTGGTGTACCTATAGCAGGGTTGGCTTGAAAAAACCCACCGGGTTTTATTGGGTTTAACCCACCTAAAAAAAACCCACCAAAAAGCCCACCTAAAAAACCCAATAAACCAACTTAGAAAATTTAAAAAAATTTACAATGCTTAAATATAATATAGGTATTGAATTTTTTTTGATAACATGGTTATAAAATACAGTGTATGTATAATATGGGGAATAAAAATAAACATTTTTATTGGGTTTAAGTGGGTTTTTTTTTTTTAAATAAAACCCATTAAAACCCACCCAAATAATTTTCTTAAAAAACCCAATTTAACCCAACCCAGTTAGGTTTTTTCCAACCCTGACCTATAGTGAAGTAAATGTTGTGCGATAAATGTGACCTGCCGCCGCTGTTCTCTGTCGGACTTGGCTCACACTGACATAATATACAATCATCATCGTATTATTATGACGTTCGGAATCGGTTCGCTACGCCATCGTTCACAAACGCTTATGCGATATCGGCGGCAGTGTGGCCGAAGCGTTGGCGCTATCTTATCAGTTTATCACCAGTAATCGGAAAGTAATGTCCGAGTAAACGGTTTATTCATTTTGTTTTTTATTCAGACAATTTTTAATTTAACATTGGGTAATATTTTATTTTTTCATAAATACATCTTAGTAATAATAATATTGACGGTCCCGAGTATGAAAATTGAAAAATATTGATTTTGAAAAAGTACCTCAGAATTAAACACAAGACTTCTGGTCGATAATTGGGCGCAGACATAGAAAATACATTATTTGCATTACCAATATATTTCTTCGCCCTCGTTTCTCGTTTTTCTACATTAAAATTTCATACAAAATTTTACAAAAAAGTATTTTGAATTTTCCTTATTCTCCTCCCATATGCAGACTTTTACCCCAACCTATACTAAGTACGTACTTATATTATACAATTATATAATGTATATATACCACCACCTACCTATTGAACTTTTTAAATTTTAGTTTTTCTACAAAGAAAATAATATAGATACCTATACCTACTGATGTTTAACATAATTATTATTTTTACCTATTATATGTAAAAATTAGTGGGCGATTGTAAATTCCGCCCAGAGAAAAAAAGTTTTTAAACTAAGCATTCCGTGACTGTGCCCGCCGTGTTATAGTATTTGTAAGTAAACAAAATTTACGAACACAGAACAATCATCATACGACAATCGTCAATCATGTTATTTTTAATCAGCTTTTACTATAATATTTTGGATCTGATAATTGGCAGCAGATAGGAATTATAAATGGTTTGAATCACTTTCGTTTGAAACACACGTGTTAAACGTGCAAAGCTGTATTTATACATGCATAATATAATGGCTCAATTTATCGAATTTGAACGTTAAAATGAACTTCTACTATTAGAAAATTGTAAATTAATATTATTAATAACTCGATATGGTGTTTCACTGCAAATTCGGGGATATTTTCTATTGAAGTGAAACGGAGCAACATTCGAGAGCGTGGCCCGTCTTCTCAGCTATGTTTCTCTACACGAATCAGGGTACTTTGAGAACTCTTGTTAAATAATAATTTTAATAAAGACTTTTTCTGGATGGAATTTACATGTACCTTTTTTTACCTGTCTGTTGTTTTGCCGGACGGAATTTACATATGCCCAAATGAATGTACAATTTACATGTCATTTAAAATCAAATAAAAGTCTATAAATATAATACAATATAGTAGTTTTTTAATTATAGCACTTTTTGTTTTAAATAGTGAAAAATTGTATATAGGCGTTTATTATAGATTTTCTATTTTCTATACTTAAGATAACAATTTGTGACATTTACGGATAATAGAAAAGAGTGCAGATACAGAAGGTGGAAGTTAGTCAATCGTTCCTTCGGTTCTCGGACTGGATAATGTATTGTTATTATTTTCAATTTGAAAGCAAAGATAAATTTAATAAATATTTAATAGATGATTCTGAGCAAAGTTTTTTATAATAATATAATTAAGTAAAAAAAATAGGTAACCTTTATAATTGTATTTGTTATTTATAATCAGTAAATATTTCCGTTATAAAATGTAATTTTTCTTTACGCTTAAAGAAATTATTGGAAAAATTAAAAAACAACCTTTTTAAAGTACCAACTAGAACCAATTTGATATCAAAAATGCTTTTAGTATCAGTTTGGTTAAAATACAATGAACATCATTTTTTTATTTCATATTTTACTGAAAAACGCTCCCTCAAAATTATAAAATACCAAATAGCACTTTTTTATTGGGTTAATAAATCGCCTCCAAAAATCAATATTTAAAATAGGTTTCATCATTTTTTTTAGATTCCCTTGTAATTCAGTTGGTCATCACACCAATATAATTTTAGGAAATAAAAATTAAAGTACCATTAAAATAAGGATATTTTGACTTGATAAATATCACCATGAAACATTTTTTATAAAAATAAAAATAAACAATTAAAATTGTAATAACAATACCAATAACAATCTTTTATTTCATTGAGTTTTATGAAAAATAGTTACTAAAAGATAAATTTTATACATTATGATGTGGTCTATACAGTTTTACAGTAAATTCAACATTGAGCTATTGCAGGAATACTCATAAATGCTTTATTTCGACAAAATAAAAATTAGGTTTTAAATATTCTATTTTACAACATACTTTTATTTCCAAGGTCTTGGTGTTAAAATGTTGGACATCTTGTATAGCAGCGTGTCAGTGTGTACTGTGTAGGTATAGTGTAAAAAAGAATTTTCGAAATTATTATTTTGTACGTTTATACATTATTAACTATAATGCTGATTTATTATCCATATTATATTTATGTACATATTATAATATTATATTTACATATTTAATTATATTTGTGTATTTAATGCGGATGTGGTGGCTAAGCCCTCGTCATATTGTGATTTTTAACTCCCACCTCGGAATTTTAGTATCTTAAATTAATTTATCGATACAATGTTTATATCTATATTTTATATTTATTGTTATTTGATAAAATAATATTCTTAAATATAAATTTAAAATAATGAAATAGTTATGAATTATGATAACATTGTTTTTACATACCTACCTACAAAATTTATAGTTTTTATTTTTTTAGATCATGAATATTATTAGTAATTTTAATATTTAGTAATTTATATTGCATTTATTTGGGATTAGGGTACAAATATCTCAATGACTACTAATATACTAGGGCTACAGCCTCTCAAAACGTATTTGATCATCCTACGCCTATGTATAAATATAAATATGTGGCTTGCACCTAGCTATAGATTATATGTACCTATATATATATTTTTTTTTTTTCATTAAAAACTAAATTTATTTTAAATTTATTGTGAATATTATTTATTAACTAGAAAGTACCAATATTTAAAAGAAATATTATTGCACGTAATGATGTGTTGTAGATGTACTACAGTTTTATCCAAGAATATACTTTGATTACCATTATTTTCATGGACACCAAAACGACGTTCTAAGGATGAATAAAGTACACATATTTGTGTGATGGCTTTTAGATGTACCTTTAAGGATTTGTCCAATAGATATCTTAGGACACTGTGTGTTATTTAGGTGCAGTGTTTTATTTTTATTCTTTCGCCACTTCACACTTTCACCTCAAATCTTTCTTCTGTATATTTTGTGATTATGATTTTATAAAATTGCGGTAAAAATTATTTTAATCTTATTTTGAGACTAGAAAATACAATTTCAACTAGGCATTTTCAGCAAACAATAATGAATAATAATTTCTGTTTTTTTTCTCATTTCAATATCTATTACTGCTGTAATACATTTATTTGCATTAATTAAGACTGTTGTTGTATAGGATATTGTTATTAGTTAGATGCATATTTTATTCTTATTAAAAAAAAAATCCTTTTACAATATTATGATTTACTATGTTAACTTATCAGCTTTACATGGGAAAATTACAGCATGGATGTTATTCAAATTGTCATTATTATCATATATAAAATTTATTATATAGGTACCTTATACTAAAAAATTACTTATTGTAAAATTTTACTACAGACACCAGTATTTAAATTTAAATCTCAATTACTTGATATATTTTTTAGAATTCCTTAGTTATAATGACATAATTGGCATTTGCTAATTAGTAATAAATAGGACTCAGATTTTGTTGTAGTTTTAAATATATACAATTAATTGAAATAGATACTGCATTGAAAAATGTCAAAAATTTCTCTAAAAATCAAAACAAAGGTAGTTATTTACATAGTCATTATATTTCGATTTTTATTTTGTATGTTTGTCTTTGGAATTAAAAATTGTTTTACTTAAAACAAAATAAAGCAGAAAACTTATTTTTCATCATTTATTTAAAAAATAATAACAATAAGTACCTTGGTATATAAAAATGTATAATAAATGTATGCATGAAAATTAAAATAAATAATCATGTGATTTCTGTTAATCTAATAATTATATTTATTATATAATATAATAATGAATAAATTATTACAATATTATTGTTGGTACTTTAGTAACTATTTACCATAAATCTAAACATGTTGATTGTAATTATTACCTAATATTAAATAAGTATTAGAAATATGAAATTGTAAAGTTACATTATAAATATAGAAAAATATAAAAAATTGTATTTAATTTTAAAAATTCTAAAAAGTACTCTACATTTTTTAAAATTTAAACTTACACATAAGTACATGAAACAAATGGCTTTACTTAGCATTATATTTGAATAAAAAAAAAACTTGTAAATGCAATAATAATTTTTAATAATAAATATATTTTACCATATTAAAATTAATTAATTGTTATAAATTATAATCAACCTTAGGTTCGATATTTAGTTAAGTTTAATAAATTTAAAAATAAACATATATTTTCAAATATGAACTAGATATTAATTAATGTTAATCTTATAATAGCTTTATTGTGTAGGATTCAAATCTTGTATGTATCAACATTTATTGGATCATTGCATAAACCACATAAATTATCTATGCTAAATAAGCATTTACTTGCATAAAATGTGTAAATTCAGAGTTTAAAATGGTTTGTTTTAATTATGGAAAATAATTATTAGTGCATTATTATAAATACTAATTTAATGACAATTTATACAATTCAAATAATATGGTTTTTAAGTATTATATAAATTAAAATAATTATTAAATCAACTTCAAATATTAACTGTAATTATTTGTTTTAAACATATTTAATGCAATTTTTGAATACCTTCTGTTTAGTTTCAGCTGTTGGTTGATAGTATAGTTGTAGCACATGTTTGCCATTTGTTTATTATTAAATACCATTATAAAATCTTATTGTTTGGTTTAATTCCATATTATTATTGACAAGATCCTAAAAAAAAAAAAAAAAAATCCCAATAATATGATGTTAAAGGAAGCTCTACCTGGCCTGCTGCCACTTATTAGATGTTGATAGACATATGAATTGATCCAAAAAATCATAATTTTTAAAATCCTATTGTGCAATAAAAGGGACCCCACTCTGGCACATATCATATTTTTGTGACTTATTGTTCTCTGTTCTCCAATCGAAACAGCATTCGCTATCGATTATCCGGGTGGTAACCTAACTTATGCGTTGGTTTTGCGTACGTCCGTTTCATCGATCGACAACTACTTGAGCCCGCTTTCGTTATGTTACCGTATGCATTCGTTGTGTACCCATATCATATTTTTAGTATTATTATATTTATTCATCTTACACATATAAAATACCTTACAGAATGGATTGTGGTATGTACCGTATGTATTGTTTAGTATAGTTTTACTTTCATATTTTCCCTTCTTTGCTTATATTCAGTTGGCATATCATAACTAATATTTGTCGACAACCGGTAATCAAACCGTATGGATTTTTACTTCCTAAATATTAATCTTATTTTTACCCTCGAGGAAACAGTCTTCAAAATAGTTATTTTATTTTGTTTAGACATAACATACGAGGGATTATGTATCATTTAAACAGGCAATTGAGATTGTATGTAGGGTATTGTGAAACCGTTCGTTACAACAGCTATATGCAGCCATTTTGTTTTTATTTACCCATGTTTAGTAATAATAATAATAATAATAATAATAAAAATAATTCAAACAAACAATAGAAAAACTAAATCATAATAAATATTTAATAAATCTTTTTTATATTTCAGAGCTATTTCGAAATGCCTGTAAAAAAGGTAGCAAGGAGCAAGACACCAATAGCTCCATATCCACGGTTATGATGAGTGGTAATACACTAATAGACTCCGCCAGACCAAATGTTTTACCGGGAGAAGAGTCTGAGCAATTGTCTGAGGACACCGCTTGTCTGGGTCAAAAGTATAAAAATAGTTTTGGTAAGATATTCTTATATATTTTTAGCTATAATTTGTTTAAATTTTAACTAATTGTTTTATATTTAAAGAAAATCAGTGTGTGAAATGTCACAAAACACAAACAGATTTTGGTTCCAAATGCCATTCATGCATCCAAGATTATGGTAAAAATTGAATAACCATTATTCATTGTTATTAATTAATGTATATTAATTAAAAAAAAAAAATTTCAGTTGGATGTGGTGCACGCCAAGACTACGAACCAGCTGACGGGGATAGTGGTGGTCGGGGCTCATCCCCAAATGATGGCCAAAACTCGGGTCCCATATTATGGGCACGTAACTTATCTAGCTTGATTTCTGATTCTACTGGTGTAAATCTTTTTCGGAAACACTTGAAGCTCGAAGAAGAATCTACACAAGGGCAACAATGGAGCAAGGCACTAGAGTTTTGTTTAGCATGTCAAGGGCTCGATTCTGCTATAGATCCAGCAGTTCTACGTAATATAATTTACAAGTAAGTCCTTGATAATATAATAATATATAATTTTACCTAATTGTACAGATGTTATGTAACATATAACTTGTGTTTCATTTAGAAAACTGTTCCTAAAAGCCAATTTAGGCATAGATGAAGAATGTAGGAAACATGTCATACAGAGGGTTAAAGCATCTAAAGCCAGTAAAAAACCTCTTCCTAAAGATCTGTTTGACAAAGCCTATATACAAGTGATTAAGTACATGAATGAGACATTATATCCAGCATTTTTGCAGTCTGACACCTACATCAACTATATTCGATCACTGGATTGTAGTATTGAGTAAGAACATCTAAAATCTCCAAATAATATATTATGTTATTATTTTATGTATATATATTTAGAATTCTCGATATATTTATGACGTTTTATTTATTTGTGTTTAGTTTTTATGATGGTAAAGTAGTGAACCACATACCAGAACCCGAAGAAAAAGTGGTGCCTTCGAGATATCAAGCACCATCAGTTTGCAGTCAAACTTTAATGACCCTTAAAGAAGATACTGAATTATCTAACCATGACCTCAAGCAATCTAAAGACTTCCCTATGAAGTTGACTCAGTCCCTTTTGCAAATGTCTCAAAAACACCGGTCTCATCTAGAAAAAGGAGAATTTTTACAAAGGTAATGACTAATATTTAAATCTTAAAACAATTTTTGCATGTATACTAGATATGCTTATTATGTCACTGTTTGTTTATTTTATTTATGTCTAATTTTGTCCCTGTATTTAAATGTTGATTGTTGAGTAACTACATTTAGCTTAGTATTTATTATACATAATATACTTAGCTTATCATTTAGATGATGATGTGTATTTTATTTTATTTTTGGTTATTGTATTGTATTTGCATTTTTTTTATTTTTTGTGCTTGGTAATCAATTGTAGAGCAAAGACTTCAAAAATGGGCATCTACAACCCAAATCCTAGCACCCCTTATCACCAATCCTGGTGGGGCACAAAATCTAAAGCTACGCACGTATCTTACAATCCAACTTCAGCCCAGGATAGTGATCTGGCTAGTCTGAGTGAAGCGTCAGTATCTACTGATTGTTTGAGGCGGTAAGTTTCTGTTTCTAGTTTTTTTTCTCAGTATTTAGCTTTTACTTCACCTAAAAATATTCAGTAAGTACAATAATTTTTATGAAAATAAAACATCTAATTATAATATATTTATTAGGCAATTATCCGAGATTCGTGATCCGAAAATAATAGCTAAAAAAAGTGCTCAACTAGAAATGAAAGAAGTGCAGAAATATGCTCGCAGAAACATTGAAGGTCCATTGACTGCTACCATTATTCCACGTACAATGAGAGAACCCCAATGCAATGTAAGTAATATTTTGTTTATACTAAATCTACATTTTTTTTAATAACACTTTTTTTGTCTTTAGAAACCAGCAATGGAACCGAAGATGTTTGCTTCCATGCTCACAGAAAAATTAGAAAAAATAATACAGGATCGTGATATTGAAGAAAAAACGGACAATAAAATGATAAAAAGTCTTTCTGAGGTTTGTAAGATATGAATTAAATTAGCTTTGTAATTTATAAATGTTATGTTTTGTATTTTTTTTTTAGCTTAAATTCGGCAGCAAATCTGTTAAAATTGACGATCCCAAAACATTAGATGAAATGTTTAAAGCATCATTAAAACTACCGGATGGCAGTGATGATGAAATATTAGGTGTGTGTATTGAACAAAATTTTGAGACTTCATATAATAATAAAAAAATTTAATGACTACAAAAATATTATAAAAGCAAAGTTCTAATTTGTTTTTTGCTCACATACAAATATGGATATGTCGGAACCAATCAGTGCTGGATCTAGAGAGATGAAGCAAACTGAGGCAATTGCCCTGGTTGCTTTTACTGAAGAATGAAAAAATGTATAATATTTATATGGGAATTAACTATAAAGTATATAATATAATGTAGGTCCTCCATTATATGTTTAAATATAATGACAAAAATAAAAATTTAGAAATATTATTATTTATTTATTTATTTACGCCAAAACAGGCAATGTTTACAAAATGCATAAAAGAAAGTAAATACAAAATGCAGAATGTTGTGTAGAAGTAGTGTGTAGAGTCGTGTATATAAAAAATCTGTGAAACATTTAGAATTAGGATAAATATTGAGGCAAGTATTATGATAAAGGGGCAAATTCCAAATATAACGGAAAAATCAAGAAGAGTATATACAAAATTCTTATTGTTGTGATGGCTAGACAATTTTAATTAATATCGCTATAGCATTTTTATGTGATTTCATCATTTTTATTTTATTTGTTTCAAAAAAATTAACAAGAATGTATAAAGAATTATTGAAGTAGAACTATAAGTTGAAATATAGGTATAATTATTGAATTACCAACAACTAAATATTGAAAGAATAAAAGAAATATTCATTATAAGTGTAAAAAAAAAAAAATTGTAAAATATGTTGTAAATAATATTTTAACAGGGTTAGAAAATTGTATTGAGTGATTGAAAATATTACAATAACATTTATATTTTTATGTAAAAATATAATTTTACAATGTTAATAAATAATGAAAAAAATATTTTATCTTTATGTGTATAATTAAATGTGGGTTTTTTGGGTGGTGTGGAGTGTGATACAATTGAATGATCATATCAATTTTATGTTTTGTATAATGTAAAAAAATTCTAGATCTAGCACTGTGATTTGTTCACTTTGTATAATGTGCATATACTTTCTTATTCTTTTTTAGGCTGTATATTAATTTTATAAACCATATTTTTTGAAATGTCACTAGTGTAAACTGTATTGTTTCTGAATAGATATTTTGTAATCTTTTATAAAGTAAATAAGATATATAGTATTACCTCTGACAAAAATAAAAATATTTTTATAATACATTAATTATGTTATTTGTTTTATTTGTTATTAGTATTTATAAAATACAAGCATATTAAAAAAAAACATATTTATTGTGAAAAACTATTTGGGTTTGCCCGTCTTTAATTCTCAACCTTGATTTACATCTACATGTTTCATGCCCATACCTGTTCTTATATTTTTAGTTACCTCCAAACCATCTGTTTGTAACCTTCAGTCTACCAATCTTTCTTTCCACGTATATCCCCCCCAACGTCATTCCTAATGATTCATTTTCATAAATGTATTTAATAGTACTAATAACTTAACGAAATTAAATATTTAAATTTTGTCAAAGTTTACACAAGTGACTTTTCAAAACAGGTATTTTTTTATTGGGGTTGTTATTTGTAAATTTCCCTTTTCTACCTGTTTTTATATGTTTTAATTTCTGATTTATTGCGAGTTTAGATCAACATGTACAAAAATACTTTAAATCTCCGCCAAAATCACCCGAACAGTCATTACATAGGCGACAAGGGTTATGCAAAGTCAACCGTCCTGTTGCTCAAGCTGCTAGTAGTTTTCTGGCCACAGCTAATCCTAATCTGTCCAAACGCAGAGACAAAGTATGTTTGTCTTGTAGATGACTTATATAACAAAACACCTTTGTATTTATATATATTTTTTTATCAGGATAATCGGATATCTGGGTATGATAGTGGTAATTACACAGACTTCACAGCAGATAGTTCTGAACCGGGTCGTCATGTACCCAAAAGTCGATCGATACCAGACTATCAAAATAATATTCCTAACCCAGAACTTCGTGTATCAAGTATGTATACGTTGAAATAAAATAAACATTACAAATACTAATGTGTATATAATTATTAGGTTTAGGGCGGCACACTTGGGGTAGTCGACGTACCATGACTGACAGTGGAATCAGTGTTGTATCAGGTCAATCACAATTACAATTGCCTACCAATGTTAATAAGATGAGAGAGGAGTATGTTATTTTAAATTCATTAGTTTTAACATTATGAATATAAATTTACTTTGAGTAGGTACTGGTAAAATATATGCCCAATGAGAATTAATAATAAAAAATTAATAAGCACATTTTGGGCAAAGTTGTAACCTATTATCTACTAATGTAATACTATATACAATGAATTAAATTATAGTAATTACTAATTAGTAATTTTTGTATAACATTATACATTTATAAATTAGTATGTCATAAAGTATCAAACATATTAATAAGTAGAAGTTCCTTAAAATGTATTTTTCGGTACATAATATTGTAAATCAAAATGTATTTGCAGGTTATAAACATTATTAGTACTAATTACCATATATTTTTTATATGTTTACTAACATAAAAAATGAATAATGTGTTTAATTTCTATTTTAGTAGATCGACCAACCGTTGTATGGCATGGCTTCACGAGAGCCCGATGTGTGCTGGTGATGCACTTGCTGACCCAGGCCCAGCTTTTAGCTGGTGTACTGCGTCTACTAATACAACTGCTAAAGCCTCTTCACATGGTATGTTAAAACTTAAATCCTAGACATACATTTTTTTTAAAATCAATTTATATATTTATAAGTTTTATTGTTTTTTTATTAGATTGCGGTAACGTAGATTGTGGTAGTAGCGGCTCCTGTTCAAATCATATGCCTAAACAACCATTCGTTGCTGATCCCAATATGCCACCACCACCTTTCCCCAACACAGACAACCAGTTGATTGAAGCTGGCCGTAGGCTTAACGACCAGATGGCTAAAAAGAATCACAAACAGAGGTAAACTTATTGAATAAAACTGTTAATGACTGTTGTATGATTATAAAATTCTACACACTGGTCATTTTATATATATTTTAACCGTTTTAATATAATATTAATTTTTAATTATAGGACCTCTTCTTCGTCGTCTAGCCGTGGTCAACCTGCTGAAGAATTGTCTGCACCATCAACGTCTAGTGCAAACATTGCGCCGCCTACCACTACCACAGTTGTTTACAATTTTAACGATGAAGAATTTCCCTTCAGGAAAAAAATTGCTGGATATCCAATTACATTAAAACAGTTCATTGAGTGTATGCCAAAAAAAGGGCATTACAGGTACAATTTTTCATAATTTATTAGAATTTACTCTCGTTTCATTCACTTAACAACTTGTGTAGAAAAATGTGCAATGTTAATTTATAACTATTCTAAGATATTTATTTATTGCAACAGGTATTTCTTTACTAATGCATTTGATGAATCTCCATCGACCAGTAGCCAAGAAGAAATCACTGACGACAATCAGGTATTGCCACTGTGGAAGGGCAAAGTTATGGCTAGCCTGAGACTTATCGACTGATTCAAGAATATTAAACTTATTTATTTTATTTTTATTTAAATGTAAAGTTTAAGGAATTTATAAAATGAATTAAAAATATAACTGTTAATTGTTTTTAAAATGCCTTCGGGCTAAAAGTAAAATAAATAATTATAATATGTATTATGAAATGTAAATCAGTGCCTTAGATATAAACCAAACACATTAATTGATTTCCAATCACTAATGTGAAGAACAATAAATGTGTGACATTGGTAAAAGAAAGACTTACTTGTTTTGTAATAAAAACAATTTTTATTGTTTTTTTTTTTTTTTTTGTTACTACAAAAAAAAGTGTATATTTTTTTTTTATAAAATTGTGTTTTATTTTTATATATCCTAATAAATCTTTTACAATGTAAAAAGTTTTAATTATTAGTTTTTGTTATTAGTTATTAAAATATACAATCGTAAAAATATATGTGTTATGTGATGTTTTTAAAGTAAAAAAAACAAAACAAAAACTAGTTTCAACAATAGTTAATGAACTGAATACATTTAAAAAAATAAATATAAAAAAATTTAACAATACCAACATTTAAATGAAATATTCGTTATCAAATAAAAGCAAAAAATTAAATATATAGGTACATCATAATTATATTTAAAAAGTAAAAATACGATTTCATGATTAATTACTTGTTGCAATAAATGAAAACTTATATTACGAGTGTAATTGGATGTCTTTAATAATTTTTTCCAAAATACCAAACTTATGGTTCCTAACATTTATTTTACGGTTTTCATGAATAATTTATAAAACATATGTCAAAAATTAATGTGTAAAAATCAAATTTTACATTTTTTTTTTTTTTGAGATTTGCTAAATCAGATTTTCTCTCATTTTCTTGGGAAATTGATTACCAAAATAATGTCTGAAATAAAATTTTGAAAATTGATGAATTCGGTTGAAGATAAAATTTAATTTTGTGCGTTTTGATGTCTGCTAAAACAGTTTTTCAGAATTTTCTTGGTCAATATTAGATCAGCACAATGAAAATTGGTGTCAGCACTACAATGAATGTACCTTAATGTACTGTACTTTACGAATATGAAGTATCAGATGGTTAAACATATTATCATTGTAGTCAAACGTACAAATAGTTCAAAAATAAAAGTACCTATGTTATATTAAACTCCACTTCTGTGTCTCCTTGATCCTTGTCAGACAGTTGGTTTTTTTTACAAAACCTGAGAGTCGGTAAGTTCTTCAAGAAAAAAATGGTCAAATATATAGTCTATATTTCTATGCAGACTAAATTCTCAAACAATCTATACCATATACCTACATAGTAGGTAAAATCATAGATTAATTATATTTAATCTATGGTAAAATAGCTTCCTCCTAATTTTCCTATCATAGATTAAGATATATTATATAGGTAGGTATTATTATATCTTCCTAATATATTATTAAAAATTAAAAAGATGATTTATTCTTTTGAATAATATATATTTTTATATCATTGATGCTATACATCTTTAGCCGTGTTAATTACATACCTATTTATTGTTTTGTTTGAAATTAATTTTTTGAATCCTTATAAAAATTAGCAACAAAATCAATAATATTTCATTTATTCATATTGTTAAAATAATAAGCACGAAATCTATGCGCATTCCTAATTTCTACCGATATACTATATATAACTTATAGAATATATACACAAATTATTCATATGTCCTTAATTATAATATTGTATGTAGGTGTAGTATAAGAGTACAAGTGAAACAAAATTTGTAATTATAACTGCTAAATTAATGATATAAATATGACGAACAATGATGATGTGTATAAACATAAAAGTTTTTACCAAATGCTAACAATAAGAAAAACAGCAATAATAGATAATAATAATAATAATAATAAACTAGAAAAATAAATAAACAAAACAATAGGTATTAAAAATATAGATATAACAATTAAAATATAACTTGCAGGAAAATTGCATTGGTTTGTTCTAAATATTTATTTGAGATTAAATATTAAGATTATTATTATATAATTTGTGGTTGTAAATAAATGCATAGAAGGGATGAAAATGCCTTCTTAAGAAACTTCTTAGTTTTGCAAAAGACTAGAGAATTAATGTTGCCTAGTGTCAATGTACCTATAAGGAATAAAAAGTATGCTTGACGCGATACGCGTTTTCGTCAAAGTTTGCGCATGTATACATTGCCTTGTATTTTTTGTGCATGTGCAACCGTGTTCATTTGCATGTACACTGTGACGTCATCTTGTGTTTTTTACCGGTTGCCTATGCTACGCCTGCCTAGCTAAATTATGAGCACAATTATCATTGAGCATATTTCTTATTCTTTGTTCTATGCTTAGGAGGGTCATTATTATTATTATTATTATTACTAAATAATTTACAAAGTACCTATGATACTCTCGACCTTACAGCCTGCTTACAATCAGCTTTAAACATATTTCAATCTTAGATTACAAAGACCTTGGAGATGATCTATAATTGTTGGCCATGCAGTTGATTTTCGTTCAGATTCAAGACAAAATAGCATATTTCAGAATATTTTCATTATACTGGTTCACACTAGCTAGTAGTTAACACGTCTTAAAGAATAAAAAAAGTGAAACTATACATGTACCTAACCTAGGTATTTAGTTCATAAGATATTCAGATAAGCCTAGTTTTACCTGCTCACAATACTATAGAACTATAGAATTAAAATTGCCTGGAGATGCAAGGAATGTAAGGGAAATACACTTTAGCTTATTATGGTTAAACATAATTAAAAGCTAACATAAGGGGAACTGGAAGTCTGGGAATACAAGGAACCTTTGAATTGATGATAAGTAGAATTACTTAATTAAACAAGTAGCTACTATATTATACTTGCTTAAATACCTAATTCAAAGAAACAATCATACTTTTCGTTATGACCTCACTTACTTATTCTATAATTTTAGTAAACGTGTAAATTAGTATTTTCAGCAAAGTTTGGTAAGTATATTATTAGGTAAAACAATTTAATTAAATAAGTAACGATGATAATTTTATTTGTTATTTCCCTATATTTGTAAAATATTTCCATTAAAAAATAGTTTTAAATTTAGACACCATGTATCCCCGTTGTGTTTGTCCATAGTATAGTTACATTGTTCATTGATTTTGTTAGTATAGGGACTATTATCAGTTTTATATTAAACTTTTTAAAATTCATTGCTATGGTTTCCAATATCAATATTTACAATTTTTAATTATATTTACAAAAGTATACATAAACAAATTGTATATGGAATTACCTATAATTTAATGTTTAAAAACCGAAAATTTAGCACACTCGTTGCTTATGCAAACAACTGAAATAATTGAAAAATGACCTCTTCAAAGTATCAACTAGAACCAATTTGCTATCAAAAAAGTTCTTTGCTCCTTAACTTCTGATTGATTCTTTCTAACCAAAAAAATGTATAGACATAAAATAAAATATCTTAAAACCAATACACTTATTTCGCGCCGAATCAAATAACAAAATTAATAATAATTTATAAACAATTTAATTATTAAAACCAATAATTTTAAAGAAAATTTTTTCAAAATATAAAGACTGAAAGCTATATGTATTAGATTAGCTATTTTTAATTAATACGGAAAATATAATTAATATAACCTATAGACGTACGTCGTACCGTCCAGTTCTAGTAACCGGATTTAATCCACCAACTATCTAGACATAGTGTCAATGTTGAAATTGTCAGCAATGACTTTCCAATTTTTGGTCAACAGTTTTGCCTTCTTGGCCATCCTACGGTTTTTGACAGCTTGTACAAGATTACCAAATTGTAACCGGGCCATCATATGTCTGTTTGTCACCCATTGGACGAAATGTACATTGTAACAATCGGTAAGGTCACCATTTAGCTGGTAATGGACCTCAGCCTCAGCCCGAGTTAGTAACACGCAATTCCACGGTGACCATGCCACATCCCGGTGCCACCGGACCAACCGCAACCCACTCAGCTGACCATACTCGCTGATGGCTGACCTTTCTTTCCAGATGACAGACACTAGCCGATACATTTCAGTGGGCTGCATCAGGAAGCATTCGGACTCATATGCGACCGCATGCATCTCATCACGCCGAACCATTTTCAAAATTCGCCGGTATGGAGCCATATCAATGCGCTTATGACCTACCTGTTCAGTCCACTCACAGTTGGCACATACATTTGTTCGATTCACTCTGCTTTCTAAGGAAAAATCTGTGGCGGCTAGATTACGTTTACATCTGATGCATGTGTAAATGTTCAATATACGCTTTTTGTTCGGTCGGTAATACAAGTCCGCCTCTGGATTTACTTCAGGTTGCCGAATAAAGTGTCGGAACATTTGCTCCACTCGAGACTGGATAGACCGCATGCAGGACACGTCCACCTGCATAATTGTTAAATCCTTTTCTATTGCTATTGTATCCAGAAAGTTCTTCTTATATTTGTAACATGACTCAGACACCACAGCATACATTTCGTCTAACACTTCAGCCCGATTAAAGGCCGGTCTTTCTTCTAAAACATTTGGGTCCATGATATTTATATAAATGTTTTTCAGTACCCTGGCCTTTTGGTTGCCCACCGTGTCCATGGTTAACAACTTGCCAGTTTTATCCTTGAACATCTTTGGCTTGGATGTCTTGTTCAGGAACGTTATGTCATCATGTTTAGTTAGCTCATACTTGAGTTCTGATCGTTGTTTCTCCACTTCTAGCAAGAACCTGATCTCTTTTTTCAACAGGTTCATCTGAGCTGCCTTCCTAGAGTTCTCTGCTTTGATCTCTTTGATCCGCTGCCGCTCTTTTTTCCACCACTTGCCAATCATTGTATACAGTGTATAGAAGTGCTGCTGTTTCACTTCTAGAGCTGTGGTTACGCTTGGCTCCGCCATAACCATCTGTTTCTGTTCCATCACAGTTGTTCGCCTGGAAAGTCTCTTTCGTGCTACCATGTTTCTAAATGCTCGTTGTATCTTCAGTATGCTAGCCAATACGTAATCCTCCTGTAACCATGATTGGTAACTCTGGTACCTTTTTACTAGTAACTGTCTGCCATCATGTGCATTGCCGGTTTGTGTCCATGCACAATGTGAAGCATGATTAATCGCCTTGTTGACACAAGTCTGAGACTGCTGATCCATTTGGACCACAGATGAGTACATCTTTGGTTTAAAATTTGTTTGAGCGATTGCATGATGATATACCTTGCCACTGTTTCGATCCCGATATCCACCCAACCAGGGCTTATTGATCGAACAGTGTTCAATTTCCACTACAAGTCTCTTGTGCTTAATGTTCACTGTAATGACGTCCACTACTGGCAAGTAGTATGATGGCTTGGGAGGTAGTTGTATACCATTACCTTGGAGGTTTAATTCAAAAATTCCTAAAGAAGTAGCTCCGAGTTCTTTGAGGCTCTGGCCATCTTGTAACACCAATTCTTCATGTTTTATGACCAACTTGTTCGGGTCCACATTAAGCAAGCTGTGCAAATGTGATCTAAGTGAACTGATGTTAGTTTTCAAATCAAAGGCCTGCGTTAGAATTTCATTTGTGTCTGTACGAAACTTGACTGTTACTATTTCATTTACATTATAATTTTCAGTTTTTTTATTGTTATTACTTAAACTTTTTGACATTTTACTCAATGTTAATATTCTATTAGATTTTGTTACAGTGTATTATTAAAACAAATTTTTATATTAATATAGTCTATGGTCTATAGTCTATGGTTCCACTAATAATGAATTATTGATCATACATGTATTACCATGGTGACCTACAAATTGATTTTTATCCCAATGCATTATATTTTTGTAATAAAAAAATAAACATTTTTACTAACAAAATTCAATTCAATTAATTGTACATTAAGTATAAATAATAATTGTTGTATGTACAATTTGCAAACAAAATATGATATCTTTATAAAACAAAAATATTGTACAATAAAGTGGTTTATAACTCAATCATCTAAAGCATTCGTATCTCCATTTTTGTTTTTAAACATAGTTATTAACACTGTTAAGAGAGGCCTGGAAAAATATAAAATTAAAATTATTAAACATGCTTAAATGCAGTATCTATATTTAATTTAACTAATAGGTAATATAAGAAAAAAAATACAATAATAAATAAGACTTACAGCCGTAATGTTTCATTGTTGTCTTCAAGATCTAATAGTGTTGTAATCTGTTTTCGACAACTATTGATCTTAAACTCAGTTCCTAATTCTTGAAAATAAAAATAACTATTCAGTTAACTAATAATTATTAGCCAGTAACTCTTCAATTTAAACATTTAAAATAAATATTTTGTGTTTCTTTTCTATTCTATTATAGTCACACATACCTTTCATGAACATGGCATTAGTAAATTTATATCCCATCCAATCCATGTACTCACATATGAGCATGTTTATCAACTCAACTGTTTCTGGTAGTTCGGGTTTTTTTTTTGATATATTTATTACATTTTTGTCTTCAAACAATTTAATAACTTCAGTTTCTACTGTTGAAACCAGACTGTTCCACACAGGACTCTCTTTTAGAGATTGTTTAATAACTGTAAATAAAAAATAAGTAGGTATACATTTTTTCTAAAAATAATTTAGTTGAAATAAAGTTCAATTCAAATTTTTTTTTAAATTTTGTTTTTATTCATACTTAATTACATTACATAATGCTAACTATGGTATTATATTATTATTGCAACAATTTGGGTTAGCTGGCAATTAATGTTTTATTATCATGACTATTATGTCATTAAGAAAAATTTTGACCAATTTAGATGCAAATGTTACTTTTTGAGTTATAATAAAAAAGTGTTGAATATTGCTATTGGTTGAATCAGTCTTTTTGTGAGTTACTTTCTTTGGGCCAGTGAAAATCCTTAAACTGAGAGTGCCGAATTTAGAGTCGGAGAAAATTTTTTTTAAATATTGAAAATTTTTAAATTCAACTTTTATTAAATTTGTATTCCCAAGTAGAAACACACCTATTTGGGTATTCAATTTTAGCTTTTAGGATTATAAAATACTCAAAATATCAAAAATTTCTAAATAGGTACAACTTCTATTTATGTATCTTTCATCAAATGTGAAATTATAATTTTGATTATGCAGTACAAAATACAAAAAAGAACCTACAATCTGATGTAAAAAAATTACAAATGTAAAAATCTAAATTCTAATTTCAGGATAATTTTCACAATGAGAACACAAATAAAAAAGTAATTTGAAGTTTTTTGATATTCTAATATTTTTTCTTAGACCAAAATTTTTTTACCATAATAATAATTGGCATGGTTAAAGGGTTGGAAAATTGTGAAAATTTAATATCTAACCGCGAGTTACGTATATTTCTATTATTGGGAATTAATAAAAGTTATAAATTATAATAGGAGTTTTTCTATATTTTTCCTAAACTTATATTAACACACTTCTTCTTCACTTTCTCTCCCAACTATTTAGGTTCACTCTAGTCCTCCACTTCCACTTAATTCGATCTTTCGAATCATTTTAAATTACACCCGTCCATTTTATATCATTCTCTATTATATCCCCCATCTCTACTTGATGCTTCTTTCCACTTTATCCACCCAGACTTAATCCTATGTTTCATATCATTACTTGCCTTTCTCTATTCACTCTGTGTTCCCTTTCTCCAAAACCATAATCAATATATTCTGATTTATTCCTACTAAATCCTTAATCCTTTACCCTCAAGAGCTTCCTTTTATTGTTAAAATCTACTATTCACTTCCTTCCTCAGGACTCTCTTCTACCAGCATTCAGAATTATAATCCCCAAAAAAAAGTTGGAATAATAATCCCCGAACAAATAAACCTCAAATATTTGAAACGGCTGTAACTTGGTCAATTTTGGGTTTAGAACCATAATCTAAACATTAAAATTAATTTTATAAATGTATCCATGTGAATCTGGTATCAAAAATAGGAATAGTTATTTAAATTTTTAACCTTTATGCAATAATTTGCGGTTTTTTTTAAATAGCAACCCAAAATTTACCTAGTTACAGCCGTTGTTAATTATATTTACAAGATAATAAATAGAACAATAGACTTTACCATACCTTGTTGGTCATAAACATCCATCAATCTAGAAATTGATTAAGAAAACGAAAAATGAAGTTGGCGCTGATTGTGCAAAAATGGCTCTCAGTAAAATCGAAAATTCAAAAACAAAAAAAGAATACAACGAAATAACGCAGGATCCCTTGAATGTCTTATGTAAATGCTTTGAAAAAAAAAGAATTGACTATACCTGATTTTTAAGAAGTGTGAGCCATAACATCCGTCAAAAAATATAATAATTTATAATAGTCATGAAGGTATAATTATGATGATACAAATTAATTTATTGTAAATATTTGACGAAAATTGTTGTATTCATGTTTTATGATTGTATATACATATTATATTAATTATTATATTTGTGAATTCAGAATTAGTGCATGTTTAATGGTTATGTTTATATAATGGCCACTGGTATTATACTACCTTTGGGATTATTATTCTGGGATTC
Organism: Pemphigus obesinymphae; assembly: GCA_025469235.1. Lineage (NCBI taxonomy): Eukaryota > Metazoa > Arthropoda > Insecta > Hemiptera > Aphididae > Pemphigus > Pemphigus obesinymphae. The sequence continues at coordinate 17,169 of JAIPRL010000917.1, read as the reverse complement.
ACCAGCACTATATCATCTGCAAACAGAATGTACTATTGTAATTCACCCTGTATATTATTTGTTTTTTCATCTATTACCTACTAAGAAAAATAAGTAAAGATTCAAAGTCAACCCCTAGTGTACTCCTACTCTGACACTAAAATCCTCAGTTTCTCCACTCAAACTCCTAGAATTCTTGTACTTGTCCTTTCATATGTACCTAATGAAATTCACATACACCTTTGGTAATCCTTTTTTCATTAATGTCCACTTCAAGATCTCTCTAGAAATCCTGTCATATGTCTCTTTAAATACTCTGTATTTCTTTACCATCTGTCTGATATAAAATATTGGCTCCATTGTTGACTTTTCAGGCATAAACCCTAACTGATTTCTTGTAACAAATTGCCTTACCCTCTATCACTCATATATAGACATTTCCATGCATGTTTTGTACAGGCCGACTGCGGCCATCAAGCGTTTTTTATCGCTAGTAGTCTTTAGACCAACAAAATTGTTCTTTCCAATTAAACACATTTCAAAATAGTTATTTTAACACTGTTGTTTATTATGTTTAAAATTACAATATTCACACAATTATATAAAAATTAAATATTAGACGCTGACATGAAAAAAAAAAAAAAAAAAAAAAAAAATGCTTACCACATTTTTATAGTACTTACCTATAGATAAACTATCTATTATAAATATATTTTATTTCATTATAAAGAAAAAAAAAAGCAATACTATATAGAAAATATAATAAATAAAATATAATATAATAGAAATTATAATATAATAAATATATATATATATCTATACTATATAGAAAACTCTATATAGAAAATTAAAGAATGTAAGATTATTTAAATTTCTAAAGGTACATCATTATTTTTAATAATTGTTAATATTTTTTTTTATTGACTGGTTGTATATTACCTTCTTATATAATATTATAATATAGGTAATAAATGGTAATTTTGTAAAATTCTTTAATATGTTGTTACTTACATATATTACAAATTATAGGTACTTATAATGAAAATATAATTGAAAAAAATATGTATATATATATAGGATAGATCTTATATATAAAACAATTTTAAAATATTTATATAGTAATTAACCCTTCGTTACTCGTTTAAATGTACATAATTAATTATTTTTTACTTTTTCATAATCTATAGCCTTAATTAATAAACAATAATTACAAAGTTTGGTAAATTATTAAAAATTAACAGACATGTCCATTGTAAAGGATATTGAGAATTTAGGATAAAACATTATAAATTAAGTAGGTATATATTGTAAATTTTTTTTTTTTTGTAATATGAAAAACATGTATTAGATTATTATAAAAACATAACCCATTAAAAATTAAATCACTATTAATAAAAAAAACTATTGAGAAAATCGAAAATTTAGGTACATATCTGATGATATCTATAAAAAAAAGATGTATTATAATATTTTAAAATAAAAAACATAAAATTGCATACCTACTATCATGATTTATGTGTTTACAACGGATTTATTTATTTAAAATTAAGTGATGTTTGCCACAGTTTTATTATTATTTCGTATGGAATATACAATAACATTATATGTGTTATCTATATGTTTATTGAATGTGAAGGAACGGTCCTACGTTACACCCAAATATTTAGATAGAAGTTATGCTGTATTTTTGTTCCTTTGAAATACATGTTAATTTTATTGTTGGCTTCCTTATTATTTAAATGGAAACCACAGACTTCCTTGACTTTGCCACAGTTTATTAGTCAATACAAATGTCAACATTTTATTTTTAATAGACATACTGTGTCACTATAAAACTTCAATCCATACTTTATGCCTACATAATATACCTACCATAAAATAGGTACCTACATAGTCTATTCAATAATATGTTTTAAAAGATTAGTGAAGTTGCAGAAAAACTAATTCACAAAAATATGTTTTAGTAAAGAATTCAAAAAATTAATTTAAATTGTTGAAGGCACTTGATATTATACAAATGTATGAAAGTTATATATAGAGAATAAAATATGTTTCTTTATGTCAGCGTGTAATACTTTAATTTTTTTTTATCATGAAAAAAAGTATTAAATTTATGAAATATATATATATATAATTTTGTGAATATTGTGATTTTAAATGTAATAAATAACAGTGTTAAAATAACTAGTTTAACACGTGCTTAATAGGAAAGAACAATTTTGTTAGCCTAAAGACTACTAGTGCTAAAAAATCAGTGTCATGCTTCCTGACCATGGAAATTGGCTTCTCCAAATAACCTGTTTATTTACAATTGTGCCCTCTATAATTTCCACACTCCTATACATCTCCTTTACCCTTAAATATTGGTATGATCTAACTCTTCCTCTACACTTCTGGAATTTAACTAGTACCTTATCTTATTAATGAAATTTGTCAGTTATTATTAACTTAAACTATCCTAAATCTATTCTTTTGTTTTGAGAAAGCAAATTTCTCTGTCAACAATTCTTCTAAACTTCTAATATTACGTATTGTTTTTCCACTGATGCTAAAATAACATTTCATTACTCATGACCCGAGGCTTTACAGTTATATTTGTTTTTAAATAATCTAAACAGAACATTAAAAAATAGATTGTCAAAGAAGAGATTGGGGGAATTGTCCCCTTTGTAAATATGCCACTGGAGTTAACACAATGTGATTACTTTTAAAATCATTTACTGTTTATTTTATTGTGTTTTCAAACATTTAAATAAATAAGTAACAAATGCATTTTATAGTGACTTCGCCCTTTTTTAGTATTAAAAAAAAAACAGCAGTTATTATATTAGGTATATTATAATAGATAGGTATTATAAATAAAATTAAAATTATTGCACAATAAAAAAAATTAATTAAGTTGATTAAGCTGTTTTTATGGTAAAATAAATACCTACTTTTCAAATACCTATTGAAGTAAATATTGGCGATCTCCAGAATATTTTAATTTTAGTTTATAAACTTTAACTAAATTCAAGCAATTATTACATAATATGGGTTGTTTTTCATTACTTACTATGTGTTTTTAGTAAAAAAATCAATATAATTATATAAAATTCTAGGATGATAAAAACAAGTACTTACATTTAGGTAAATGTACTTAGTAATAATGAGCAAAATGTACAATAATTTTTAATTATATATATGTAATATATATCTATATATATATATATATATAGGTAGCTAATATAATAACTATTGTTTTTATTTTAATATTTAAAAATGAATTTTTCGGTGGTAAAATATCCTAGGTATAAAAAAAAATATGGGGAGAATGTCCTACCGAACCGAGGACGAATGTCCTAGATCGAAGTGTTTATTATGTAGGTACGTGGTAAAGAAAAGTCGTTTTTTTGACTAAAAAGTAGGAAACCGTAAATACGGATCAATTTTGAATACGCGATCAAATTCGGGAACAAAAAACGAATAATCACTCGGATGGTAATAAACTGTATTTATGCCAAACTTACAACATATAATTGGTTGGTATTACTAGACTACGACTACTAGAGTATTTAACAATAACAAATCATCAATACAATATTGTAATTATAATTAAAATTAATTTTCAAATACCTTCTTCCACTACCCCTGCAGTTGGTCGTTCCATCGATATTCGATAAATCGTTGAAATTTTAAAGTTAAATAATTCGTTATTATTTTTTTTTTTTCGTAAGTTCAAATCGTCACAATTCACATTTGACCAAGTTTTTTTAATACTTCTATCACTGTTATGAGTATTTCTGTAAAATTATTACTACGGTCAACAAATTATTAATTATACTAGGCATGTAATGTATTACTATTATTATATAATTTGTATTTACTTTTTTTTATATATTTGAAAATTGAAGTTTTGTAGTTAGGATGGTTGCTAAGCGACACTCGTAACTTGATATCTCGACCATGTGCAGTAACCTAAAGTTCCAAGTTCCATGAGAAATTACAAAGAAAAATTTTTTTTTTTAATGAAATATACATGAAGACAGACGTGATTAGCAGTTGACCGAAAGATAATAAAGATCGAAGAATGATAAAAATTTGAATTCGACGATGTACTGCCAACCATTGCTAACAAAATTACCATATTAGTTTTTGATAAAAATTATATATTAATATTCTCGTTCCCGCGGTTTTTTCCTGTACTTTTTTTTTTGCTTTTGCTTTTGCTTTTGACTTTTTAAATCTATTAGTAAATGCTTTTTAGCTAGCAATTATTTTATGGGCTTTTTGCTTAACCTTTATAATTTTAGTATTATTGTTTTATTGGCTTTTGCTTAAGCTTCATAATTAGTCAACGCTAATTAGTATTATTACTAATATGGATTTCATTGCACCATTAATCAATGGTAATATCGTCAATTTTGTTTTATTAAATATAAATAATTAACAGTATTTGGAATAAACAATGTTTAAACAATTATTCTCAAATACAAATTAATTAAAAATTTTTCATTTATAAATATACTTCTTTTAATTTTCACATAATGTATTATATTATAGATAGGTAGGTACATAAATAATAAATATTATAATCTTAACAATTTTAAGTAATATGGATTTCATTGCACCATTTAATCAATGGTAATATTGTCCAGTTTTTTATTAAATGTATGTATAATTAACGGTATTTCGAATAAATATTTTATTGGCGTAGCTACAATACGAAAGTTTTGGCCGCCCCCACAATATCGTTCCACCTATACTCTATTTTTTATCAGATACTTCCAATTTGCTACAACCAGCCCTCTTAGATCATCCTTAACTCCATCCAACAGTCTTCTCCTAGATCTGTCAAGTGGCCTTTTCCTTTGACGTATCCATTCAAATGCTCTTTGCTGGTCATTTTCTTTATGACATATAAAATGACCAAGCCACTGAATATTCACGCCTTTGATAAGTTAGTTACTGGTCTTATTTCCAACAGTTCCTGCAGTTCCCTGTAATTATAAATAATGAAAGTAAATACATATTATTTATTTTAAAATTATAAAAGAAATATTATTTTCAAATACAAATTAATTTGAATTTTTCACCCATATTTTCCGGTCAACAATTATATTGAATTTAAACATAGTCAACTATAATGCATTTGTAAACATATTTCTTTTAATTTTCTTATAATATATTATACTATAGATACATAAATAATAAATATAATCTTAATAATTTAAATAAATAATTACTTTTAAGACTCATATGATCTATTCTGTGTATGACGTGTGTTTAGATATTGTTTTGATCACGGATATGATTTAATCGATCAGGAGCATAGTATGTATTTATGAACTTGTATGTATTATTTCCATCCAGTTGTATTTTAATTGTTATGTTAATTGTAATTGTTAGATATTATTAATCATGATCATAACTATGTCCGCATCGAAGCAGAAGTCAATGACATTGGCATGTATATTTTTATTCTGTAAATTAAAATAGTAAATCAAATAAACTACCCTATTATTTGAATATTATATGTATAATGTTTACATTATGTTTTATTATTATATTACTTTACCATAATTTTGATGATCATTATTCAACATTTCTAATGCTATTATATACTGTTTTTAATTCTAAATATCACCATGCAAATTGAAAATAGATCCAATTGAGTTTTCTAATTTGGGTATACACTATTTCTATATTATAATATTATATATTATATAATTATTTTTGGTGTGATACTAGAACCAGTAGAACCCGAGCCGTATCTAGATCCTGTCCCTGATTTGGCGAGACCAGTGATATATACCACGATTTTTGGTGTAAAAAGGAACAAAATGGAAGATTATTCGTGACAATTTGGGTTTCATGTACTATAAAAATAAAATCACTGAAAATAAAATGTGAGTTAAACTAAAAAGTTACTTAATACACAAGCTCAGAACCAAAAGGTTAATTTGCAACATTATTGACGAGTTACAGAGAATCAAAATATTCTAAATTAATACTTAAGGTATCGTATCAATAATTTTAGAACATTTTGGTTTTGAGATTGAAAATATTTAATATACTTTACCTTATATTTTGAATATAATTGTATAGTTATTTGGGTTGTTACGAAAAAAAACTAGCGATTCGGTGTAGAGCTACTGCATTTATATCACTAGACTGCAATGACGACAGTTTCGTTTTGTCTAAACAACACAATCATCCTATAAGGCCTTTTAATTTGGATGTTCTGTTCCTTAGACAAGACTTAACAGAAAAGGCTTTACAAAAATCAGTGCGTTCATATACTCCTAGAGGAATATATAAGGAGTCAATTGTGAAGTAAGTACACACTTGTTTTTACTTACTTGTTGTTAATACTGACCTATTTATTTAGTTTCCCAAATGGAGCATTGGAGTACACTTTTTTACAATATGCTGACTGGATGCGCTGTATGAGGCAAGGGTTATTTCCACCAACTCCACAAAATATACAAGAACTCCATTTACTATTAATGGATGAACAAAACAGCAGATTTGCAAATTCATTACAAAATGTACCAAAAAGGTTATTTAATATTTTTAATAAAAAAAATTGTATAATCAATTTAAATAGATACAACATTTTTCTTTATAGATTTTACCAAGGTCCAATATTTATAAATAATACCATCATAGGTGTTATTTTTTGCAATTTAGCAAACATTCAAAAAATAGGACCAGAATTGGGAAATGTGTGTAATTTTAACTAAAAATAATTATTATTTTCAAAATGAATTGTTTTTAATATTTAGGTTCTTGTAGCGGGATGTGATAGGACATTTAAAAAGGTACCAAAATTTTTAGATAATAGTTCGTATCAAATATTTTCATTTCATGTCATTTATAAAAATGTAGGAAGTATTAATTATTATGAGTTTAATTTAAGTGACCTCCATTCTTCAAATCATAATTGACTTATATTATGGGTATAATTAATTTTTTTAATCAAGATTATTAAGTCCCATAAATTTTAAAATGTGTTTCCTATTTTTAGCCTTCTAAAAATGTTTGAAAATGTTAGTTGATACCTTTATCCACTTAACCCTTCAATTGTTCAGGTAATACAAATTCAATGACTGACATTTTTTAAATAACTCAACTTTACAATAATTGAAGGGTAATTGTAAAGTTGAGTTATTTAAAAAATGTCAGTCATTGAATTTGTATTACCTGAAACTCTGTGCCAGACAACTTTATAGAGTCGGTCTGACCTAGCTGAAAGTCCATATGATTCATATACATATCCATAACCATGTCTTACTTTAAATAAACATGTCATACTTTTATAGCAATTTATTTAATAACTGTATCTAAAAAATAATTAAATACATAATATATTGTTAGAGTTCATTAGTTCATGCAATTTTAACCGGAAAAACTCAAGAAATATGTGTGGTGTTGTCATATATAAGAAATCTGTTGCCTTTAACGTATAACCAACTCGCTATCATTAGCGACTACGAAATTGGATTAATAAATGCTATCCGAATAATATTTTCTGAGAGTGATAACCAAGGATGTTATTTTCATTTTTGCCAAGTATACAAAATAGTTACCTTACATTTTAATCATGAAAAATTAATTTGATATTTATATTTAGGCCATAATACGTTATGTTAGAAACAAAGATACTGGGATATACAATTTAATTAAATTTGATTCAATTGCTGCCCGTGTACTCAAAATGGTAATTTGTGAACACTGAAAATATTTAACAAATAAACTATTATAAATATTATATTTATATTTAATAAATATATTAAAAATTATATCCTTACTTACAGATTCTTGCTCTACCATATTTGCCAGACGTAAGAATAGGAAATTTCATTCCATCAATGGAGGATGGATTTCAGGTCATTATTAATTATGTTGAAGAATTCCCTAATATGGCAAGGCAATTTCGACGACTTTTGTTGGATTATGTTTGGACTTATTGGTTTGTAACAATGGGGCCATCTGCAATACGGTGTATAATAAAGATATCCGTACAAACAATTATGTCGAGAGTTACCATGCTTCATTGTTGAGGATAATTAAGCCCCATCCCAAAATTTGGGAATTTCTCAGTATGATTTATAATATCAGATTTTTATTATTTGTTCTTGCTTTGGTATTTTTGTCGGATATTTATTTACTTTAATATGATCAGTGTATAATACATTTCTACTTTTTCTAGGAAAGGATAGAGAGAAAATATGATAACTTCAACTACACTCTATACCTAACTTGTGTATTTTATTGTTATTTCTACATGTTGCACGATAAAATCAATGTTTTAAGAAAAAGTCATGCCCATAATTGCTGTCTCCATCAATTCAATGAGTAATATAACCAAATCATGCCATTCAAAACTTAAATTGTGACAGTTTATTTAAATTAAATGTAAACACTTTTTATCAAATTTAAAGAGGACACAATTTTGGAAACATTTAATTTAAAATTAAATATTGTACATACAGGATTTATCTTTACAAATGAAGGGTCCCATGCAATAACCAGGTATCTCCATATTTAAAAAATTTTCCGGAGGTATAAAAACTGTTTTATTAATTTCATCACAGTAGAACAGTTATTATAATCATTCATATATTTAAGTTATTTAGATGCATAGCTATTTAATCATATGATTTAACATTTGCTTCTAATTATATATAACACTTTAATTTAATGTTAAGAAGTATAAAGTCATTGAGATAGTAAAATATACCACATGATAGTATATATTTTTAATTAGTAATAATATGCTCCCGTTCTTATATCAATTTTCTACGAAATTAACTGGTCGTTTTTTGTGATTTTTGTTTTATTAGTTTAAAAAAAGTTCGCGTTCAGACTTGTGTCACTTTTGAGCTTATCTGCATAACACTTTCCCTTCAGGATAGTTTTTAAGTTTCTTCGTAAGATCTATACGGCCATCGCTTTCGTAAGTTTTATTAATTTATCTACACATGCCGTTATTGCTTCCGATAACAACTCGCAGTCATTAATTAAGCGGCACGTATCAAGGTCAACGTCCATCGTTGCACACATTTGGTGCAAATCAACTTGCCATCAAACCGTTCGAGGCATCTTAATTTTTAGTGTAAACTAATTTGCCTATCTGATAAATTTAAGGAGCAATTTTACTTATTTATTTATTATCCATTGTTTATCGATATGGTTCGTCCTAATTGTGGTATTTGCTCTGAACCCTTGCAACGTGAACAACAATCTGTTAGCTGCATCATCTGCAAAAATCTCTTTCATTCTACCTGTGTTTCCATTCCAACTCAAGAACCCGCAGATATTGATCGTAAATCACCTTGGACTTGTGCCACTTGTTTAACCTCATCTCCCGACAAACTCAGTCTCATTCTTGTTGAATTAAAATCTATCAAATCTCACCAACTTAAAGCTGACGGCATATTACAAAGCTTATCAACTTCCATGAATGTATTAAATGAGAATTTATCCCAGCAAAGTAAAAATATTTCTACCCTTAATCAATCAGTCAATTCGTTAAAAAAACAATTAGGGGATGTTGCCTTGGAAGTTAAGACCCATACAAACCGTATTGACAGTCTTGAGACAAGTATCAGGGCTGCGGAAAAATCCTTGTCTCGACCCTCTTTAAATCTACCAGCTACCACAGATATCCCTTCTCTCAACGATATTGCACATGAGATCAATCTTAGAACTCTTTGTGCAAGTAACATCATTATCCGTGGCGCACCAGAATCACCCGATTCTTCAGTGTCTAATTCCTTTGCTGCTGATATGAAGTTTGTTAAAGATTTACTCCTAAAGCTTGATCCCCCCGTTCAGCTTTCTCCCACCTGTAAAGTCTTTCGAATTGGTAAACTGGTTGATACTAAACCTAGACTTTTAAAAGTTGTTCTCTCTTCGTGTGCGGAAACAGATGATGTTATTTTGCCATTTCTACGCCTACGATCTACAAGTCCCGACCTATTCAATGGTGTATCCATTTCACGTGATCGAACTCTTGCTCAGCGTCGTTCTATCCGTGGAATTTATCAGGAGCTACACAACAGACAGAGTCAAGGTGAAACCAATATCTCCATACGCTATTTCAATGGACTTCCTAAAATTGTCTCAAAAAACTAGAAAGTTTACCTCTCAACTATGATTGTTATTTGTCTAATTTTTGTAATTTGAATTATATTTTTAAATTTAATTGTTTCTTACCATCGTCTTCCTCCAAATGTTTTATATCTTGCCTAAACTCTTTATCTACATTTGATACATTTTTTTCAAATTTCATCCTTTTTAAATCTAAATTCAAGAATTATTTTTCCCTTCCCAACTATTCCCTACTTAGTCAGAATCCCAAAACGTCCCCATCTAACATCGATTCTCTTACCAGAGGATATTACCAGAACTGTCGTGGTCTTCGTACCAAACTTACTAACCTAAAATGTAATATTGTTCCTTTTGACTATACTTATATTGTTTTAACCGAGACATGGCTCAACGACTCTTTTTTTGATAACGAGCTTGGATTTTCAAACTATAATATTTACAGATTCGATAGATGTGCTGCTACCAGTCACTGTTCTCGTGGTGGTGGCGTTTTAATTGCTATACGTAATGATATACCCTCAGCTATCTTAAACATTCCCGCATCCTGCGTTGAACAGCTATTTGTACGCTTTTCTCTGGGCTCCTCTTTTTTCATTTTATGTAGTGTTTACTTGCCACCTGGAGCTCCCATTTCCAACTATGAGACACACATGTCCACTATAGATTCAATAATATCTAGATATCCAAAGTCCTCGTTTATTTTCTGTGGTGACTACAATTTGCCAGAAATTTCATGGGGGAATGACGAAAATGGTCTTTTATATAGTTCTAATTCTGATATACGCATTCCCTGTGTGCCTGAGGTTTATGCTTTGAACGGTTTTTTTCAATGGAACTATATAAGTAACTACCGCCTTGCTACCCTTGATTTAGTCTTCTCCAATCTTAATGATTTGATCGTTGAAAAAGCTCCTGAGCCACTCGTTCTCTCTGACCCATATCACCCTCCTCTGTCCATTACGTTTAACAAGGTTCTCCAAACATCTCCTTTCAACAGGTCCCACGAATATTTTAAATTTAATAAAGGTCAATTATATTATATTGAATTATATTGAATATAGGTATAAATACAAAACGGATTAAAAAAATTTTAATATCGAAAATGTAATCTTAAAAATTGTTTAATTATTTGTAAAACGAGAAACTTTAATACGTATAAGATAGTCTGTTTTGTGATGTAATGAACAATAACATCAAATATGTATTTTTAAATCGGTCATGTCCCAGTAAATAATGATAATAAAATGTAAAACGTAAATCATTGTTTTTAGAATTATATGTAATTAATTTGAATTTAATTTGGAAAATTGGTACATGATACCTACGGATACAAAAAATAAAACATAACATAAATACACTAAAAATACTATAATAGGCACATAGAATATTTTAAAAAATACAATACTGTGGCAAATATAATGATAAATTCATCATACATTGTCTCTATGTACTTTATAGTTTGTACTGTAGATAATACGAGTACCTATGTCCAAATTAAATTTTTCCGTATGTATTTTTTAATTCTCAATCAAGTACCAACCAAGAAGTATATATCTTTGTGGATACATTTTTCAAAATAAATGTTTAAAAGGGATCGAGCACGGTGTATTAAATCGAGTACCTAATAATTAGGCATCTTATGTGGCATTTTTAGTTTGGTCATATCAATGTACCAGTGTGTAAATCAACATAAGAGTGCGTGATCTGTAGATGCCAAGAATAGTCGAATACTGATAATCACAATAATATTACGATAAAAACTTATTAAATTGCATACCCATGTATTATATACATATATGCCTATACCTATATACAATTTTCGAGTTTAGGAAATAAAAGCAAATGAAAAAAAAGCAAGTGAAAAAAAAGCACATGGAAAATATAATATTTTTTATCTAACGCGCAAATGTAAATTGTAATCTCGTAGCTTTGGACAGAAGTACAAAACAGATACTATATTTAGATAATTTTTGAGATTTTTGTAATCAGCAATCGGACTGCAGATTATGATATCGGGAATTTCTTGAACGCAGTAGCTTATCATATACGTTTTAAATAAATTAATTTTGTAATAGGTAGGTAAAATTTTTTATACTCCATGGTGTGTCATTTATTTAATTTTTTTTAATTTTTGATTATTATACATAAATTATAAACTATTTTTAATATTTATTAACAATACATTAATTTTAATTTTATGTTCATTGTCAATTTTAATATTAATATATAATATAAATATATTGATATTGTACCTATGCATATAATGTACTTATAGTCATAACTTATTATATATACCTATTGTACGTGCAGGTAGCACGACAGACCGAAGGACCAGTGGCGTCAAGCCACACGATAAAAATAATTAAACATGGTTCGCCTGAAAATTTTCCCGGGTTGGCAACCCAACGTACGCGCCGTGCAATTTTTGGGATAGGCAACTTAAATAACAGACGCCGTACAAACCTGGTCGATAGGCAAATTAAATTCCTTGCACCTTACAATTTTTTTGAGTTGGCAGTATAAGATGAGCGACGACGACAACGACAAGGATGGGAAATATAAAACGGTAACTAACTACTACAGAAACAAGGATGATACAATTTAGTTATTTTTTAATTACGACCGGAGAGCAGTTTTATGAGTCTGTGAATGGAACATGACGACTAGATGACCTGGACGGCCTCTCACACAACACACAGGTTGCTGGCGAACTTACGTGTGACCGCACAGATATCGACCACGGGTAGGTACTAAAGACCTGCAAGGGCCGGCCCGGCCCGGTCCAGCCCTCAAAAAGCCCGGCCCTTACTGAAATTGGACCGGGCCGGGCCTTAGAAAAAAATAAAGGGCCGGAGTGGGGCCTTTTAAAGTCTTAGAATTTCGTTCGGACTGGGCCTGGGCTTTTTTTTTTGTAAAATTTTTGGACTGGGCCCGGCCTGGGCTTTTTTTTTTATACAATTTTTGGACGGGCAGGCCTTAAAAAAAAAATCCTTGGACCGGACTTGTATTAGGTAGGTATAAAATAAAATAAAATTATAACAAAGTCCACAGTTCGACGCTTGTGCGATTAAATCTATTTATACATCATTATATCAATAACAGTCACTACTATAATATTATATGGATATAATTGATATCCAATATATAAATATAATATATAATAATATATATCATGTATATAAATATATAATGGATAATTCACATACGATTAATCAAGAGGAAAAAGGGAAGACATAAATATAAGGACGGGAGATCGTCGTCGTCGTCGTCGCGAGTTGATTATCGAAATCAAATAGGTACGGCGCAAACATCTACCTATAACAATATGTTCCTATTGGTTTTTAAAAATAAATAATTACCTATAAATTATAAACATACTCATATGAGTCCAAATTTATTTATTTTTTGTTTTTTCGAACTATTCATATTTTGATTAAAAAAATATTATATTTTCCACTTGCTTTTTTTTCACTTAATTTTTTTCCCGAGCCCCACAATTTTCATTGCAATGTGTGTACAGCAGGTATCGCTGTCGATTTTATTTCATTGACAATAACTGATTATTTTCGTATTGCGTTTACGTATAATAAATTATAATAAACATAATTTTTCGAGTTTATCATATTGATTTTATCATGGAGTTAATCGTATAGAACTCACAATAAAATAGATAATTACCAATCATTTCATAATATCAATTTGACATATTTTATGTACGTTCGAACAAAAATGTTTTTTTTTTTTTTTTTAATGGCCTTTTCGTAAATATTTCGCTTTTTATTCGTCGTACAACAAAAAGTTTAATAATAAAATGTGTAATGGAAAGAATTAAAATGGTAAAATATAGGATGGTGTATTATTTTATATACGAACAAGTAACAACCGTTTTATGCTGTTATACGGCGTTTAATATATCTACCTATATCATATCATATATCATATATAATATACCTATGAAAAATATATTACACTACTACAAGAATAGTGACACAACTCGAATTTCGGATTTTGATTGATTATAGTAGATAATTGTCTATTCTTTATTTTAGTTTAGTTTATGTGACAAAATTGTGTAGCTCGACTTACACTGATCTAAAACCTCTAATATGTCATTGTTCCTGATTGTGGTTTTTTTAATTTTCCATCACAAATAGTGTCACAACGCAGAAATATTTTTATATTTTGAGTTGTGATACTATTCTTGATAAGGTTGTTATTATTTTCCCATACAAATAGTGTCATAATTCAAAAATAGTTTTAGATTTTGACTTATGACACTATTCTTGATTGACGTATTTCTATTGCTTCCAAAGAAAACAGTATTGACAATAGTAGTTACGACTAGTAAATAGTAATAGTAGTCTACTAATTCTTAAATTAATAAACGATTAAATTTATTAAAAAAGCTAATTACTGTTCATTGGTATTTACTTCATTTTTGCCGGTTAAACATATGGCACTTAGCACTTTCTACGTTTTTCTGAATAAAATACTATTTTTCAAATTCAATGAGAAGGAAATAAAATTTTTTTTTGTAATATTTATATGAATCTTGATCTTGATAATAAATAAACATTTTGATTCAAATTTTTATATTAAAAATCTTTTGATAAAACAAAAAAAAATTGAATAATTCAAAATCAACTTTTTGGCACTTAGCCCATTACCTATATTGATTTCCAGTCTTCAATTGTATATTTCATTCCAATATGTCATCATTGAGTAGTCTTGAGGTTAAAATATAGACAATTAGATAAAATAAAATCAATGAATTTTCAAAACTATGAAAGATTGATATAATTTGTATAATTGTGTAACATAACGAATAATGTGTCATATAAACATTTCTCTTGAAAATTTTTCTGATAGGCACAAAATACTCTGTAATATATACTTACCTACATATTAATAGAGAATTTGTGATTGAATATTTTGAAAAGTAGATACTTGGTACCTATTACGTTTATAGGAAAATAAAGATATAATGTACTCTATTGATAATATAAATAACTAAAATATTTAAATTAAATTAATACAACGTGTATTGTTAATTAAAGTACAAGGAAATACTATAATATTAATACTTGGTATAAGGCAATATAATAATATACATTTCTTTTGGTATCAATCATTGTTCAGTTTTACAATGTAGGTGCATAATATATGTCCGTCAAGTTGGCCAACTTTTAGTTTTAGTTTTTTCTTTTAGTTTCTACGATACAATTTCCAATATAGTTTATAATGCCGACTGCCGAGTACCTAATGTATAACCTTATAACATAAAATTTGTAAATGGCACATAATGTAGGTATTATCAATGTGAAATATGTTTTATATTTATTATTACCTAAATATTCAAATTAAACTGTGACGTGATATTTTAATATGATGCACCTTTAAATATTATTGACGTAAGTCTCAAATGAGTTCAATTATTTCGCCTAGTTTTTGAAAAAGAACCTATGATCGCGTTGGGATAAAATCTAGGTAATTTATTATAAATAAGGTAATATTAGGTAATTTAAAATTGAGACTTAAAGGTAAGTGATGTTAAAAATATTTTATGAAAGTTTTTAAGAAATTTTAAGAAAAATTAAAATTTAATAAACCCTCCGTTAGTCACGTTACGTATATATATAGGCACACTGCGTGATTTTTTAAGCATGCTCACGTTCCGAAGAAAGATTTTTTTTGGTGGGAAGTGAAAATGTGAAAAAATAATATAATACTTCTCTCCAAAACTTAAAATAAGCAAAAGAAAAAAATGTAATCAACTTTTTTCCATTTTGTCGACTAAATTAATAATTTATAGTTTGTCCCGACTTAAAATTCCAAAAAATACTTCATTGATGTATATATGTAGTACTGTGGCTTTTTATTGGGGACACAATTTACCTACTCCGGTATTTACGTAAATACGCCGCGCCGCCGCAACTGCAACCGTATCATTTTAATTGTATTTATTTTCTATGCTACCATATAGTAATGTAATTTATACCAGAAGAAGACATGAAACTATAGCCAATTTAGTGTCTAAATATCCATTTCAATTTGAAAAATGTTCGTCATAAAAATCATAGTATCAGAGAAAATGTCTGGAACCCAACATTAAATATTTTGTTCCAGACGTTTAAAAAAAATATTATTTAAACACTGATGTCAAAAAGTAAAAAAAGTGCGACGAAGTACACTGAATTGAGACTATAGAGAAATCTAAAAAAACCCTAGCAAAATCTAGCAAATTCCTAACAATTTTTTAATACTATTAAGGCGCCAACTTGACGGACATGCATAATATTACATACTTATATATAGATTACCTATATAAGATGTATACATTATTATATTAAAGAAGCGGATTCGATAATACAAAAACAAGATAGAATGGATTGAGATGGTACAATTTAAAGATGACCGATTCAAAATACTTATGAAAGAAGTCAAAGAGAAAATTTACAATATTTCAATGTATGGCAAATTATATTATTATATCATGTATAGCTTGAAAGAATCATTTGAATACTGCCAGTATTTTGAAAAAAATGGTAGGTACGCAAACAATAATGTCATGAACATGAAGACTATAATAATATTATAATATTAAGCAAATTGAACAAAATCAATAAAAATTTCAGGAGATGGATAGGCAATATACATACAAATTAAACGTTAGCAATTTTTTTAGGCAATAAAAGTATAGTTGCAGGAGATAAGTTAAGTAGTTGGCATTAGGTTTGTTCCAACACGGAATTTGGGACTATTTGTGGACTGATCCGTGATTGTTCATTGCGCATGCGTTAACGTGTACTGATCATGGATTCGGAGTTCTGTTGGAACGCGTTTCGGACTGTTTCGGACCGTTCCATTGAACTCTATGATAACATTGAGTTCAATGAACCGTTCATGATTTTAAATAAGATAAGAGATAAGAGATAAAACTAATATCAGAGAATAGATAAAAGCTAAAGGGACACAATAGAATAATTTATTTATTGAGATCGTTGTTTATTTGACTTTTTGTGTTAATAAGTGTATAATTTATATTGGTTCAACATAATATTATTTTTTAAATCAATTTTAGTGATCATAATA
>JAIPRL010000916.1:0-105886 GCA_025469235.1 Pemphigus obesinymphae | reverse complement strand
TATCATTGCTTTCAAATTCAATACATCCACCAAAAGTACCCTGCCCAGTAGCGAAGTGCATCCACCAATACTGACACCCGACGAGCGAAGTGCTTCCACAACCTACTGACCGGCTTTTTTTTTCTTTTTTTTTTTTTGTAAATTTTTCGCTAAAGATATCAGTTTATTTCCAATAAAATTTTTTGTTTATCGAGTAATGTACGATTAAACGTTGTTATAATATGAAATATTGGTCACGGTTTTTAGCTATGAAATGTGTACGCGTTCAAACTAGTAACTCGAAATTTAAATCCAAATAAGGAAATATAATCATATCAACCATTTAAAAAGAAATCCGGTTTGAACTTTTTTCATACGATCGGTTGTCATTACATATTAAATACATATAACTAATAACTAAAAATCTCTATACCGTTTTATTAATCTAACTTATTATGAAAATACCTTACTACGTTTTGATTTGCAGTGTCCTGTTTATGATATCTTACGGTTCAAAAAACATACGTTATTAATTAGATAAATTCTATTATTTTGAGAAAAAAAATCAATCATAAAAAAACTTTTGGTAAATAATAAAGCAAAGTCATATCACCTCAAGTTCAAGACTGAAATAGGTATGAACTCCACAGAGTCCACTAAATATTCAAATATACTATAGGTATAATAGTAATTTAATTTATTTTTCAACAACAATGTTTTGTCACTGTCAATGATAAATGGGAAGTTGACAGATTTTTTGGATCTCCGTATGTGCCCTAGTCGGTTTTCACTCGTCTGTTCGATTAATCATTTTACGTCTTCCGGCCTTTGCCGACCGCACGTTAATCGTTCGCCGGTTAGACCGGACATTTTTATCTCAACAACACTGAAATTATGTCCGACCAATTAAGCGGACATCCGGTGTACATAGTCCCTTTTACTACCGACTGGTCCGATCGGCTACACTGATCAAAATAATATCATATTACACGAATGGGTTCCTAATTTGAATTTTATGTTTGCGAAGAATTGATAAAATCTACCACCATATATGAATATGTCAAAATATACGTAAATAAAAATTTCCTAAATTGTTTGAAAAATATATAAAATTATATTTATAATATTATAAGAGTTTTAATAGAAAACAGTTTTTTAAACTTGTAAAAATAAAAAAACATTTTTCAAAGTATTTTTTGTTTTTATATATAATAATTATAAATTATAATAATTAAATTATGATATACATATTCAGTGGGTCAACGTCCAACGAAAATCTTGACTTATTTTTATGCTCTTCTCTCAAATGGATATTTAGAGAATATTGATAACTGTTAAAACGTTGAGAACATCAATACTTATTTTTTTTTTTTCACTTTAGAAGGATAAAATTTTAACCATTTATTCATAATTTATAATTATGGTAATATTTGCATCGTTTTCGTATAATAAATAAAAGTTTTAATTCGTACAAAATCTATAATTACTTCATATAAAAAATTTCATAAATTAATCTGCTATATAGAATTACTATATTTGTCTTGAGATAAAGCATAACGATAAGATTAATATACATATTTATAAATTACTATTAATATATATTTAACGATTGTACACATATTACCCAGACAAATATAAAAAAAAATATATTCACAATTGTACAACAATAAAATAAAATATAAATAAAATATTTCAATATTCGGTTATATAATGTAAAGTATCAATTTATTTTAATTTAAACTTAAAGTCAAATGTGTCAAAAATAAGTGACCGATTTAAAAATTATAAATTTTTGAGAATAATATATCAACATTAAACGTTATTCCATGTACTGTGTACCTTTTTTTTCCTTTACTGAAACACATTAAACGAAGCAAATACTTTAACAGAGATCTACTTGCCTAATTATAATTGTAAAATCACGAACCATAAATTAAGGTAATACTATTAAAATATTATTGCCTGTCAATCATTATTAATATATATTGTGACTTTTCGAAATTAAAATACGTATATACATAATCGATATAAATTTTAAAATGAAACACATTTTTGTTCTGTTTTTTTTAAAAAGGTCTATTGAATATAATATTATGAAAATATTCCGAAAAATATAGATAATGTAAAATAATAAATTTTCTTACGTTCTTGGAACCTATAATAATAATAATAATAAAAAAATCCAGGAACCGTTTCGATGAGAATTATTGTACTATAGGGACTGCCGTTCGTTTATGAATTCTCTGCAATTCTGTCAATATTCTAGACATTCTAGACTATAATATACTGAATATTTAGACATTTAAATTCCTGATAACTATAGGTATTGTACTCAATCGATAAGTCATTATTTAAAGAGCTTCGAGTGAAGTCGAGTTTAATGCGAATGGATGGAAATATATCGTATTCGAAACGATATTATGCAAATATATTTTTTTTTCTTTACACGGGTTGACATTATTATTTTCTGCAAACAAACGAACAAAAAAAAAAAAAAAAACAATTAATTATTTTCCTCCCAGATTTCATATTAATATCAATAACACAAGCTGCATAATGGTCTACCGTTATTAATGTTCAAGACTGCAGATAGACATACTCATATTTCCACGTTAAAATATGAAAATGTATTAATTTTTAGATTTATTATCATTGTTTTAAAAAGTGTTGTAACGTCAAGGATACAAACCCACTATATAATATCTTTTAAACAATTAATTCTTATAAATTCGATTAATTATTTTCAGTGAATGTTAGATGTCACGAAAAAAACTATTAGTGTTTTTTTTTTTTTTGAATTGCCCATAAAAATTAGACTACGAATACTAGCATAAACGGTTTAACTTTTCGTTTATGGCTACAAACTTATGAATGTTGAAACTATACTTCGAAGAAACACATTTTGGAATTACTTCATCGGCCGTGTCAAATTATTATTTTACAAGTGATTAATGTTAGTTTTCGTCGAGGCGAAATGTTACGTTACCTAAATTTTCATACCTACATAAGTTTGGTTTATATAGATATGAAGGTGCGTTTTTTATATACATTCAATGATAATGCAATAAAAAAATACTCTTAAGGGACTGTATGGGAAACGTTGCCCGGAGTTTTCCTGTTGTTTAGTTAAAAGGCGATTCCAACGTTTTGCCATAACTGTATTAAATCAATTTCTATAGACGTAATATTCATAAATATTATAGCGCGTTTTTTGGTCAAATGCGTTAAAATATTAGTACCGTTTTTCGTACGTCTATTTGAATATCCGAGGGTTCGAAACAAAAATGTTTCAAATCGTAGTCTTTTCTTACGTCAAATTCGTACATTTTTAACGGACCCTATTACTTTGTATAATTTATTGTAAAGAATTCGATTTTTTTTTTTAAATAGGTAAAAATACTACAACTTCTACAATATTAAGTGATGTTTGTTTTAAACAAAGTACAGCTAAGGCACGTCATGACGATACGCTTTATTTTCTTTTAATCGGGTGTCGTGCAATACACTTCCGTTTCCGACCGGGTCTATACATATTATGATATTATTATATACGTTGATAAGTCTTGGGGCTTTATTCGTTAATTTAATACTCTTATACGTGTTTACCTTAATCATACCACTACCAGAGATCGGTGTTTACGTTCCATAACTCGTTTTAATCGTATGAAAACACCGGGAATGGAGGATTCTCTGCGCACGGGTTCGACGACGGGCAACGGGACAAATAATGTTGTTTTATCGTCGGCACGGCGTAAACGCGGTTATGCGTAGTTACGTGTGGTTACGGAGAGCGGTAACATGAAAATCGTTTTTCTACTCCAGCCCGGACCCGGAAAAAGCGAAAAATTCCGATTAGTTTTCACGTTCAATTTAATAATCGGTCCCGAAGTCCTGTCTGCGCCATGAAAGCCGTTTTGGCCCTGCCAAGATAAATGCGTTTACGGAAGAAAAAAAGAAAAAAAAAAAAAGAAGAGAGACCACTCTCACACAACTATGGAGGCAACGGAGGCGGTCCTACCTGTAAATATTTCCCCCCCCCCCGCCGACCACACTTTGCGCGACCCCTCCCATCGCAGACACCGTATCGTCGCTATTTCCAAGACCTTTGGCCAATAAACCATTGTGATAAGTGCTTTCAAGAGGTTTCCCTACGATTAATTTAAACTTTATATATACACTTGCTTTCACTGCTTTTTGACAAAAAAAAAAAAAAAAAAAATCCCAATGAAATACCTCGTATAATAATAATAATAATAATAATCGGACAACACACGAAGTACACGAGATTTCAAAATATATGCGTTGCGTGGTGAAAAAAGATGGTGAAAATTGGTAAACGGTATACAGCTGTGCTATATATTTTATTTTGTATTTAAAGACAAAGGTATATGATTTAACAACGATCCGGAGCTCTGTTCGAATAAAATGTACTTTGCCGTAATTTTCGATAGATTTCTTTATACTTAAAAAAAAAAAAAAAAAAATAAACTAATGGGAAAATAAAAAAACGATTTTTTCAAAGTACCAAGTGGAATGATCTTACTATCACAGAGATATACATACCCAAAAATCCAAAATACATTTAACTAAAAACGTAGTTCCAGAACAAAAAAAAAACAAATAATAAACATAATTTCAAATCCAAGAGCTCCTCAGCTCAACTCAGATTCTAAAATATTAATATGGTAAGTGCACTAACCACATCAATATAACATGGAATGATAAATACAATCGATTAAAATCAAAGCAGATCACTTATACAATAAGTTAGAAATATTGATTATTTTGGTACAAAATAATAACATCGAAAGAAACGATTTGAATTTCATCATAGTATGGCATTTACAAAGCTACATAATGTATAAAATGTATGACCAATCGAACGTCCATGATAAATATATAAGCCTGACAATAATAGTAATTAATATTTAATTGTGTTTTCTTATTTTTTTTTTAATGATTTTGATTCAACTTTAAATATTCAACGAATAATGAGTAATGTTAATTTATAAATACATTTTGAATAATCTTTTGACCAAAGAAATTGATAATTATAATAATGGAGTAAACACGGGAAAGATATTGTAATTTGGTGTTCTAAAAAAATAATTTTACATTCTAATATTTATTTAAAACGTATTCATAAAGTCTAAACAAATATGTATTTATTTATTTGTGTAATAATTTAATATAAGTATTTGTAATATAATATTTTCAATTCTTACACATAAGTTTTATTTAATATAACAAAATGTACATCATTCAACGTAGAATACTACGAACAATCTTTCAAAGATGAAATTAATTATTAATGAAAATAATTTTTAAAGAATATTGTGTACTTGTAATAAAATTATAAATGAATTTTTTTCATAATTATTATGAGTTTTTTTTTTTTTGTTTGTTTGTTTATGACACATTTCCTCGTATAAATACATATTTTTGTATTACCCCTTTATAAATTAAATTTGGATCTTATGGTATTTTAAAGAGGATATTTAGGAATATTCACTACAGTTTGCCAGAAAATAGCAAAAATCTCAACAGTATGAGATATCTGCTGTCATACCCGATATAAACCCCTTTTTAAAGTATTTTGAATGTATTATATACACACTTAATTTTTACCTATTATTTAAAATAATATTTTATAGACGTAGCTTTTACAATATTATAAAGAATATTAGTTGTTGTTTTATAATATGCTTGTGTTTTAGTTTCAAAAAATTGAAATTGAAATTTTTAAAGGCTTTTGATAACAATTTTAAAACCAGAATGAACAATTTATTTAATATTTTTTTAAGTATGATTTACAATGTAATTTACTAATTTAAAATATATGTTTTGGACTTTTCTTAGTTTTAGCATTAGATTTTGAAATACTATTATATTAAATGTAAATTATTACTATACTCGATAAATTTTGAAACCTTAGCTTATAAATTATTTTTATGAGCATTTGTAAAAAACATTTTTTAAACAATACAGTGAGCACAGCTCTTAAAATGTTTTTTTTTTTTTCAAATACACTTATTTATAGTTGCTTTTAAGTTTATAATAAAAATCCAGTACTGATTTTCCTTGAGGTAAGAAGTGTGAATTGGGTATATAACTCCGTATCTGTAATAATTTTACTCTTTTTGTTTTATATTATAATTGCATTATTTCTACATGAGATTTATATTAGTCACGATTACACATAAATAGGATAAGGTAATAATTCGCGAATGAAATTTAAAGGGAAAATATTTTTAAATGCAAATTGAATGGTGTTAAAATATTGTAATTAACTAAAATTTAAATCGAATAACGTAATTACTTCAAATACGAATTATAATGTACGAATGTTATATGCAATATTTTTACTAGGTAGCTGAAATTCGATCTTTTATAACATATTGAAAAATATGATAATATTCCATTGATTCTCGACGATTTTTCTGTTCGATAAAAATTATCGCGGTTTACCGTTTATCGCGACGAAGTGGAAAAAAGTATTTTTCTTGTAGGACATGCTGGTCTTTTATTTAAAACACAATTGAGTTTTAGATGATATATGATTTTTTTCTTACTATGAATTTCATAATGACGGTGTAATTTTCATTGCTATACATTTCCACCCCCCCCCCCCGTGGTCTTAACGATTTTCTAATTTAAGTAATTGAACGCCGTCAAAAACGGTCAATACTTATTCTTTTGCGTCTCGGCAAAGCAATTATCGACAATTTACTTGTACACCGTAAATATCGTTCACAGATATTATCCTAACAGTTCATAGCGTGTCCGATATTTGAATTCCCGAAAAACTAATGGATTTTATGTGAAACACAATATACGTACACCTCTGTAACAATGGGTTTTAGTGACATTAATATTACGGTACATGCACACACGTTTATTGTATGAATCATTTATTACCAAACGTCTTATTTCGTAAACAGGTACGTACGCGCATCTGCGGTGAATGGAAAATCTGGTGTACGGGTAATATTTTACAAGTATCTCACATGATATGTCGAAATCAAAATATAGTCTTGACGTCTTAACTTTAAGTCAATGTTTATACGATAATATAATATTTATTTAACGAATAATATCCATAAGATTTTTTAAACCATTGGCAATTAGTAATATAATATAAAGTTTTCCCTCCAACCCCCCCCCAAAAAAAAAAACAACCCTTCATATTTACATAAACAATATGCTGACATATACAAATAGGATTGTTAATCCGATATCGTCAAAACTGTACCAAATAACGTTCGGGTTGCACTTGTTTTGAGATAGCGAATTTCAAATGTTTAGGTTCAGTCACGGTTGAAATATACTAGGATATTGCAGTCGTATCACCATTCTATAGTACTATCACTTAAAAGACATTAAAATGGCAGCGTAATGGGCGATTTTTTGATTTGGCTGATAAACTATCAGATTTGGCGGACGATAAGTTTTATGTATTATGTAAAGTAAAAATGACTAATAATTGTAAAATTACTTTATTAATATTATATATTTAATAAATAAATCGAATATTTCGTTCATTGAAACTGTACACTGTATTTATTTAAAATTATTTTATATATAATTGACAGCCATTCTGTGGTAATGATAAGGAACTTTACCCTTACGCTGCCATTTTATTTTTGTGATAACAACAGAGGATATTTGAAATAACCTAGTATATTTCAACCGTGGGTTCTGTAACAACAAAGATATAGATAACCAAAATGATTATATATATATATATATATATATATATATTTACATCATTTCAAATATACTGCAGATTGAATCTTAGAAACGTTATCTTGGACAGTCGGTTAATGCAATGCTACAACTCTTTTCACATAGACACTCGAACGAATAACGTTTCTAAAATCGAAGAATCTATGGTAAATAAAGTTGGATTAAGAATTATAATTTTAAACATGCAAAATTATGTTGGGTCTAATCAAGTTAAATCGTCATGAAATATTAAGTAAAATTAATGTGCTAAAGGCTGTTCTATACGAATGAATTTGGAAAAAATATTTTCACGTACGAGTATTAAATTAAACTCAGATGATTAATATTTCTGATTAGTAAGTATTTAGACCTATTTTTTAATTTTTAATGATAAAAAATAATAATAACTTTTTTATATTATGGTTTTTATACATAACAATATTCATTCCTTATGGGCTGAAATATTTTTGTTTGAATAGTTTATATTAACCCTCCCCCTCTACCTTCCCATGAACTTTACATAGTTTGATGTGTACTCTTATCTTAAACCTGCATATCACATCCCCCATGTTGTACAAAAATTTGGTTACACATTTGGAGAAATAAAATTACTATTCTTATCGAATTATACAAACTTTCGTTGTAATAATTTAATTTTTTCGTTTCCATAATAATCATTTCCAGTATAGAAATGTTCAGAAATTCCAATTTTTGCATTCGAAATACAATGTTATTATTACAAAAACAGCGTTTATTAACATATCGTATCAGACGGGAAAAATGAGAAAATTCAATTTAGTTCGTATTTTTCAAAATTTTAAATTGGCTTTTCACGTCCAAATACAAATTCTTATACAGGTGTACGTATGCAACTGATATTTAGATTTACACCAACAGGCAACTGTACCAATAAACAGTTTCTACGGAATAAATGGAGAGGCCAATTTTTACCGATAGTTACGTTCAACTAAATTTTCAAAAAAATGTTCACGGAAATTTATCAATTAACAGGAATTTAATACAAAATTACAGAAACTGTACTTCTTCAGAAAATATCTAAAAATATTTTACTGTAAAATTGAATTAACCTTTATTTATATGATATGCAAAAATAATAAAATATAAATTACACCAGTAAAATAAATATAATAAGGGAATGTACTTTACCTTCGACATGTTTTTATTATAGTTCGCATAAAAAATATTCGTTTTATTCAAAGAATGGTCTAATATTTAATTTTTAATCATTTAAGTTTGAAACAACAATGATGAAAAAAAAAACAGTAAACACATCAAATAAAAACCATCTCAAACCGGTGAATTCCGATTTGATACGATGTATCAAATAAAATTTGGTTTTTTTTTTTTTTTTTTTGTAGACATAAACTTAGACTCCTAAAAAAAGTTTATAATAGCTATTCGATGTTTAGTTTTATAATTTAAAAACATGAATCATGTCCGCTGATATAATAATCATTATTTAAATTTGTTTATCGTTAATATTGATCTGATCATATTTAACGTATACAGTCAACGTGAATGATTTAAAACGAATCATAATGTATACAAATTACTGAAAAGGGAAAAAAAATGTTTTATAAATAGTTATAAATTTTCGTTTCACGGGTCACGGAATATATGTCAGATTCAGTAGTAAGGACTTAAAAATAATTTATTTTACATTTTTTAATATTTATAACACAAATAAATAATGTAACATAATTAAATAATATTTAATATGAATAATAGCTGCAATCGCTTTTAGTATTTTATTTTAATTCGTAGTTTGTGTAAATATTATTGTCTTAGATGGATAGTTATAGTTTTTTTTTCTTTTATGCACTTATTTTTTCGAAATATCTAGTTAAGATAATAATATTATGTATTTATTGAATACTATTTAATGGCCTGTGGCATTAAAAGTTTCTATTAAAATAATTGTTGGTATGAACAATTGTTATGAAAAATATTCAATCCCAAAACTCCATATAGGTATATTGTAAATTTTATTCACGAAAATACATTAATATATAACGAGTCGTAATCAATATAGTTTGAGTACCATCGACTTTTCGAATACTTAAATAATTAATACAGTATACATTATAAATTTAACTTGAATTGCCAAAAGTCGTGTGGGGACCGAACTAAAACCCTAAACTCGAGACATATTTCGGTAATTACAATATAATGTCTATAGATAAAAAACGAATTAAATATCCGTTCATTAACTCTGAAACATAATATACGAGTATATATATATATATATATATATATATATATATATTATATAACGCACAGTTAGATTAAATTAAAACTCGTTATGGATAGTAGTTGCGGTCTCTATACATGGTATACGGTAATTTTTATCGTAGTAATTACCCCGCGCAATTCCTACTAGGCCGGACCTTTTAATTGATACTTCCTACGAAACTTTTCGTTTCCTGCGGTGACGGCTCGATACGTAGACCGGGTCCGACAAAACAATCCCCGTCATCCGGTACTCGTCGTCGACCATGATCGCGGTTGTGGTTTATACCGGAAGCTCGTACGCCACGTGCTCTCCGATGGGACCGATTTGACAGTCGAGTCAGCGCACAAGTGTGGTGTGAAAACCGTATACCAGGTATATTCCCGATATAACGTTGTAGGTCAAGTCACAGTTCGACGGCATAGTCTCGCGAAACTTTTTAATTAGATTTAGCGTTTGCCAGAAATGGCGACCGGGGGAGGTTGTATGTCGGTGGGACGGACTATTTTGTCAACCCCCCTCAGACCAAAGTTTTTGGATGCCGTTCGTTCTTCCCGTGTCGGAAACAGAAAATGGTAAAAAACCACGGCCCCGACCGTGGTCGTGCCGGTCATTAGTCAGATTCGTCAGCGTCCGGACGTCCGTCGACCGCTCTATAAAACTTGAAAACACATGTTGGAAATCTAAGTTTTAATTTTATTTTCGGTAGGGTTCCTTACTCGTCCTCTCCTTCATAAAAATATGTTATGACCCCTGTGCAGTTTTTCCGTCCTCGCTCAGTCCCGTAAAAAAAAAAAAAAATTTGGTATACAAAATAACCATCCAATGTCTTATCTAGAAATGAGTCGGGATGGATATCCATTGGATATATCAATTAGTCATTCAATGACTTATCTACAAAGAAATCTTTATGGATATTTATTGGATATATCAAATAATTGTATAATGTTAAATGTTAATACAGGTAATGATCGTCTATTGATATTAACCATATAGAAAAAATATGTTTAATTGACAAATTCCGTAATATAATTTGTACGACACAATAATTATTCATTAGATATCCATTGGATATGCGAAATAATAACCATACAACGCCATATTTGTATCGTGTGGCGTTTGATCGAAATGGGGTTTTCAAGAGAGTTAGGAAATACTGATTTATCTATACACGTTTTAGGAAAATATTCAAAATTTTAACCCTTCCGCGTGCATAATACATTTTTCTATTTTCAATAGACATTCAGATTTTTACCAAAAGATTGTAAAATATATTAATAAATGTTTGCGAGTTTTACTGCACAAGCTATTACACACCGGAAAGATAAATTGAAAATCATTATCAGAAAAAAATAATAATCATAATGTTCATCGACAGAGTTTATATAAACTGACGTCTTACGCAGTTTTGAGTTTTAGTTTTAGTTGTATAGGTAGGCAGTTCCATGTGCAAAAATTTTCAAGGACCGCTCGCTGTTGTAGTGCGCTGTGGCATGGCGGCGGTCAGTAGTCGGTGATGTTACCGGCCGCGGGCGTCTTGGTCGTAATTTTTTATTTATCTATTTTTTTTTTTACTTGATTATTATATTATTTCTATAACGCAAATCCTATGACTGTATCTCGTCTCATTTGTGTACGGTTTTATTTTTATCCATTGAATATTGTTTATCGATATCCACTAGCTTTTGGATATCCATAAATGACTAAAAAGCGGACATTTGGATATCTACTGGACATGCGATAATATCCATTGGACGTTCAGGATATCCACAGAGTATATCCATAGAGTATATCCACAGAGTATATCCATTAGATATATTTGTGCTGTGTGGGCGCTATTCGGCTCACATTTTCAAAGTTCGAGGGAATGAAGTAGCGAGCGGTATTAATGCGAACACGGCTTAATGTATTGCCTCTGTGCCTACACCTTTCATACATGTTATTCGCATTAAAGAAGATATATGTATATAATATTTACGTATATTTATATATATAAGCTGGTATGCGCGGTATACAAAGTAAATGTGAGGTTTAAACCGTAATTTGAGGATAAATAATTTCTACCTTCTATATCTCGGGGTGCCGTCGTTTTCTTAACGGTACAAATAAACTACACGGTAGAACGGAGTCACCTCGGAATATACGGCTAGTTATTATCTCGTCGCTTTCCAAATTAGTGAATATGTATACGTGTATATATTACGATGACGACGAATACGAAAGTTTATGATACTAAAATAATTATCACTTACATTATATACACCTTGCGACGGTGATAACCAGACCGCTCGTTTGATTTTCTTAATCGGTGTTCTGCATCGCATAGGTGCCTACCCAAACAATTGTCTAAGTTTTTAATTAACGTAGCATCTGTACCGAGCGTCACCACAAACTCTGCCAAAAAGTTTCAAGTGATTTTTTCGTAACGAAATCGTCACATTATTCTGTCGTGAGAACTTTGCGTAACTACCAACTCCTTTGCCGGTAACGTGCAAACAAAACGAAAACTCCATATCGAAAAACCGCCTCTCGTGGATTTCAGCATTTACAGTTACTGTATTAGTTCACTCGTCTATCCATAATTGTTTGAATAACCGAAATTATCCGTACGTATAACTTTATCATTAATGGCAATTCCTATTTATTTTAATTATAATGAGGATATTGAACCGATTACTACTTCAGTAAAAAACATAACTGAATATTGCGTTTGAAAATTTGTGATATTTTAACATATATTTCAAATAATATTTTGTTTTCTATCATACAGTGTGTCCATATAACTTGAACGTTCTTGAAGGTTTGTAAATTTTTTTAATATTGGTGAATTAGAATCACTTTTTAAGCCACATTCCAGCGAATCCTGTACTCGACGAATAGTCGGTATTTGTATATCATTGCGAGTCGCAGGAATAGTGATTCGTATGATTATTCCTATGATTATTATTATTATTATTATCCTTACTCGAATATAAAATAAAATAATTTGAATTAATTAAATTGCTGGTAAAGGTGACACGAGTCAAAGAGGTTGTTATCAGCAAAATAATAATCCTAGTAGCATTCCCATGATGTGACGAATATTTTCCATTATACATAGGTAACTAGCCACGTGATGAGGAGACAATATTATTTATGTAATTAATGAATACGATTAATCGTCTTTATACACGAGTCTTGGGAACGGTATAATTGACCTGCATATTCGTCTATTCGTGGATACTACGATTAATTGATATTCGTGTATACTCGTCAAGTATTTGTGGGAACGCGGATTTAATAAGTTAAATCATATATTATGTCCATTTTACAATTTATTTTAATAAACACATACTATGCTATTTTTTTAATTTTTATTTATGATTCAACAAAAAGAAAAGAAAATAAGAAATGAGTATAAAAAAATCAGTGTGGGGGAAGAGTTCAGCAGTAGAAAAAATTAAAATGAACACATTGAGAATAATCGAACACGTTTTAAGTAGGATAGAATCAGAGTAAGAATAGTAATTAAAATGTGCGTAAAAGAACAGATAGAAAATAAAAACTGAAAATGTTATGTGGTTAGATCTGTTGGAGACAGGAGAGTGATGAAGATGAGGGATATCGTTTTGAGGGTGGAATAGTAGATCAAAGAGCAAATTAAGTAGAATTTACACAGTAGTTTTGAAAACAAAACATATCCTAAAAGGTGCACTTCGCTCTTTGGGTGTCAGTAGGGGTGCATGCACTTCGTTACTGGGCAGTATATTCTTGGTGGATGTATTGCATTTGAAATCAATGATAAATCATTGCATTCAATAAAACGATACTGAGCGTAGCTTCGGTGTAATATTCGTAACTCTTAATATTAGTAATATACTCAGTACACCTACCTATATTTAACATTACATCAAATATCAAATGTAGAAATAAATATGTTCTTACGAAATTATGAAGAAATTAAAAATCTGAATTTAACGAAATCGTATTTTTACCGTTTTTTTCGTCATTTTTTTGGTAGTTTTTTCTTATGCATTGAAAAATCCGTCGAGAAAATCGAAAAATGACCTCTTTAAAGTACCAAATAGATTAAATTTTCTACAGGAAACCATGTAAGCTTGTAAAGATCGGAGTACTCATTCTGGTAGTAAATTCGTTAACAGAGAAACAAAATAAAAAATTAAACATCATTATTAAACCACTAGCTCCCACTCTACGCTCAAAATCTACAATACTTTTTTTCCATCGGTTTCTTTTTATTTAGTTAAATTAATGTTATATTAAATTTGTCGGGTCTCAAAATATAATTTTACAAACTATTTGGACTTAAATACCTCAAAATTGATCGTTTTGTCGAAAAAATGAAAACGACTATGGATTTTCGATTTAGTTAGAGTAACGTATGTATAACGTTGTATAAAATTTTCAGGCCTTAAAACCCAAAATTACCTCTTTTAGGACTTAGAAACCTCAAAAATTAAAATGCTTATAAATAGCCCAAAATTGCAAAAAAAAAATAAAAAAAACTTCGTAAAGTCAATATCTCAGTCAGTCTTAATATCAATGTAAATATATTATTAAATTAAATATTGAATAGAAATTTCAAGATTTTCAAGTCATTATTTTTAAAATGACGAACCGTATATTTGCCGTTTTATCATCAATTCTTGGTAAAAAAAAAAACTATTGAGAAAATCGAAAAATGACCTCTCTAAAGTACTAACTAGATGAAATTTCCTACGGGAAACCATGTAAGCATGTAATGATCGGAGCACTTCTTCTGGTAGTAAATTTGTCAACAGAGAAAAAAAATAAATAATAAAAAATTTAACATAATTGTAAAACCAACAGCTTCCTCGCTAAGCTGAGAATCTAAAACACTATGAAAAAATTTAAAAACCAAAAACAATTACTATAATTGTTTACTTTTTATTATAACTGAACATTTTTACGAAATTTCATTTAATGCATTAAAATATTTGTTGGTTTTTATTTATATTTGGATATGTGCACAGATAAATGGGAATACCTAAGTAAAAAAAAAAAACCCTATTTTTGAATAATTGAAATTCACTAGCTTATAACACTTCCCTTTTTTAAATGTGGTTTACGAAACAAACGAATCGATAAAACAATATCTATTTATTTTATTCGAATCTATGATGGTCACTAAAATGTATATTTAATTGTAATACATAAGAAAAATCAAAAAATGTGGGTATTTTCTTTTGTCCACCCACAATCTATTTTTAGATTAATGAAACACATTTAAATACGTTTAAATGACTAAAATTGGAAAATGGAAGTGTCAATCACTCATTTATAATGTCTCTCTTACTTTCCCCTGACACGATAAACAATCAGGGGTGGCAGCTAATAAAAGTAAACCTACTCACAGTTTAAATTTTTAAATTATGGTATTAGTAAGAATTTTTATAAGGAGAATAACTCGAAATCTTAATAAATATTTTAAGTTATTAGGTCAACCAGTATGTATTGGAATCCAATTACAAATATTAACGAAACTATAATTATCTATCTCTGTTGTTTCATATGAGTTTGGAATGGATAGTAAGAATATTAATATAGTATAATAATTTAACTATATTATTTATTTGTACACACGTACCTAATTTTACATCATAATACAAGACGCCTTATATTTTTAATATTGAAGTACATAATTTACTTGTGAAACGCTAAACGAGATTGGAGATTTTTTTGTGCAATCGTATAATTTAGTCAAAACATCACGTAACAATGTACTCAACCGAATAAAATGAAAATTGGAGTATATTTTTTAAATGTAAAAAAGTATTATTCCCTATGTTTTTTTTTTTTTTTTTTTTTTTATCAAATAATACATTTAAGTCAAACAATTTTGACACTTTTTCTTGGAATATCATTCTACAAAGTTTTGAACGTTTTTACTCAAACAAAAAAGTGAAACTAATTTAAATTACTCACCGCAAAATAATTAATGTACAGTAAGGATTGTATAAGGGAGAGTTTCTTTGAACCCATTGTGCTCAAAAGTCCTCTTTGATTTTTCACTGTCAAGCGTCTCGTGGGTATACACCGTGTACACTCGATTCATTTTTTTTTTTTAAATCCGAAAAGTTTTACACTTTGTTTTGTTTTACGCGTGCAAAACATATTAGCTAACATAATTTTTTGTTTTTTTTTTTTTTCTTCGTTGTTGCATTATTAACGTTTTTGTTGTTACCAATCCCAAATAACTCGCACAGCAGCCTGCGTTTCTACACGGCGGCTAATAGAATCGACTGAAATCTCCCACTGTTGTGGAACGACGCAATGCAAGGTCAAGGGCACAGTTATTTTCTAATCGCAATTCATTTTTCTTCGTCGTTCGTGTGCGGTTCGTGTCCACGCGATGACAAAATGTATTTTACGTTTTCTGAGTGTTTTTTTTTTCAGACGCTCGCGTTAAAAGCCGAAAAAGCTCCTTATTCTCCTCGCACTCGACTGGTTTCTGAAGTCAAATGCGTTACGTTCGACGTTACTGCGTATGTATACTATTCGAGTGTGAACACATACGCATTTTCGTGTATACGCGTCCATTATGGTTTTTAGTCCGTAAGTCGAATGCGAGACCCGGGAGATCTATTTATTCCCGTTTTACATATAGAAGCACGGTTTTCGTCCTTCCTATCGTGAGAATAATCCTTTATATGCACATATTTCACGACATTCGAAATCATTTCTGTTCATATCGTCAAGAAGTTTTACTGAGAGCGGTTAACCTTGGGACCTATAGTAGTACTATCGGATGTGTACATTACAATATACGTGCGGTTACTTGGAGGACATTAACGTCCCCGGGATATCAGTCCGTATATTAATGTGCAAAGTTACCTGCCCGACCCACATGTTTCGTCCCTTATTATAGAATTGTCGACGTATTTTCCGGTCCGTAATGCCGAACAAGTGTTTCGGTATGATATAACGGAGGAAATCGTTGTAAAATAAATTATACGCAATTAACCTAAATGTTTTGCAGTCGCGGTTACCGGTTGATTTTGTACCACGGTATAGATAATAATAATATACATATATTACGAGGACTAGATTTTATTTGCTCGTAGTAAAACACGAATAAAACAATAGCGAACCGAACGTGATTTGGTTTATTTCGTTTGTATCTTGAGTCTGGTGTACACACACACACATATATATGTGCGAAACTTTCTGTGCTAGATTGTTCGAGACAGTATTCAAACCAAACCATAACAATATCATAATATATAATATCCAGTGCGCAGATCGACGAATAAAAATAATAATAAAATGTGAAAAACCTCTTTGTTATATAACTGACTTTTGAGAGATTTTCGCATGGCCATTTACGGAATTTTTCGGGAATAAAACGAGTTTACGGTCCTCGTGTTTTCGATTGTATACATTCGATTTTTTTTCTGGTTTATTCTCGATTTTTCGAACACTGTGTCTAACTGTACATATGAATATTCTTATACAGACCGCAATAATGACCCAGCATTTACGTTTTAATTATATTTACGAAATAACTAGTAAAACCAAATTTCTGTTGTGATGTTATTTTCTTATTGTCCTATTTTTTCCTAAAATCCTACGATTTTTGTGTATACTTGATAAATAATGTATTTTACATTTTTTTTTTTTTTTGAAAGGATTTTAATTCACTCGTGAATATATTCATTTACGCTGCGAGACCGTCATAATTATTGTAGTTATTTTGTAGTAACACTCGCATGTTACGTGTCACGAAGAAAACACGATATTAAAACGTGTGCCCGGTAACGTTACGAATATCGTGAGCACAATATGTTTGTGACGACGAGGACTTCAAAGTACTTCAAAGACTTGTTCCGATGAAACGAAATTTATCGTACTTGTGAATGTAATCCGTATGGTATATTATTATCCGACGGCTTTTATCCGAATTATTCGTCTCGCGCCCATGTGTAGTTCTGTTCGGTTTTTTTGTCATCGGTGATATAAAACGCTTTGTATCGCGTTTAGTTCAGTGAAGGGCGCGCGCACTAGCTCCGTATTAGCGTCCGAATATTATTTGCCAATCACGCGCGCGCACCATTCGCACATTTGCGCCCGCGTTATCGTCCGAACGCATTTGCGTGCCCGATTCACGAGCGGAACGCACGGAAACCACGTCCCGTTTCCGGACACCGCGGGCATCCGTCGTACCTATACGTTTCTCTACGGTTTCGGACGTACGGTTTCCTTGCGGGCTTTCGAGGACCGCATTCGGTTGCTCCGGCAAACGCGTCCTCCTCGGACACACGGGGACTGCGTTTAACTGGACAAAGTCCCGATCCCGTATCGTACTTCGGCACACGTGTCCGCGTCATCCAAAACGAGGCGGTGAAATGCCAAGACGCGGACGTTACACTATATGGCCAACATGCCCGTCGATTCTCGAATTTTCAAATGCCGTCTCCGCCAAACTCCAAACAGTCGATCACTTCGTCCCCCTTTCCACGCGTCAAGGCAATCCCAACCCGCCCCGGCCTTCTCAACGGCCGCAAGAGAAACCGTCCCGTCCTCTCAAATTCTAAAATTCTAACACCATAAAAATTCGCCCCCTCATCACCTCACAACTCCTTAAACATCCGACCCTCTGGCAGAAGCTCAAGCTTGAAACAGAGTACCCCCCCTCCCCCCACAAAGCAAGTCAAGTAAAGTTACACTATAATCGATCGGCTCGATCGGACGATACAGCATATTTCTCCCGTTGTCTTCCGGTCACAGTTTAAAATGTGTAAAATCACGTTCGGGTTTGGCGGCTATTTTCAATTTCACAACGACCGCGTTCCAAAAATTTGCGCTGGAAATCGATCGCCGGGCCCACAGGTGTCTAGAAAACACACTATATACAGTCAAAACGAACACACGGTGTATACATACATGCATATAAGTACCCCGTCCAGTCGCAGGCCCGTCTCTGTGACAGTAGTAAAATGTCATTTATTTACCCATTCCCTGCGGCCGTTCGGGTCCGCCGAAATATTCGGCTGCCCGTTTGATCGATGTGAATTTCTTCTGCCACCTTCTCCGTGTCCGTTCTATTTCTCCGCATTTCGCGTTTCCTCTCTCGTGAATTTCTCTCGTGGGCTATCCGTCCTGTCTTTCCTCGTCTCACGATTGATCGGGAAACAAATTTTTTTTTTCCGCATTTCACTCTCTTCCCCCTCGACGACCATCCATATTTCTAACGTTCTAGTGAAGAGACAATGATGTTTACACTACACATTCTGATGTCACTGCGTATAAGTCATTCAATACAGACTTATCTCTCTAGTTTTTGAACAAAAATCTTCCATTTTCATTTCGTTATAGGTCACCTACAAACAGTTCTCGAGCTTCGTCAAAGGTGATACATTTTCAACATGTAAATTATATGATACATTATTTTATGATTATTGAAGTAGTTTTAACATTCGCACTCGAGAAGTCCTAGACGTTGTTTTTATATTTAGGAAAAAGAACTGAAATATACTAATTTTAGCTCACTTTTTAATATTCCAAATGGTAATTGAAATTCATTTGTCAAAAACTAATAAAAATACTCGTATGACATATGTATAAAGGTTGAGCATTATTTTTCGAATAAAATGGTTAATAAAGTGTATGTGAAAGTACATGTATTTCCTGACAACGGTTATAATCCTGACAACATCGAGGTACTTTATCCAACATTCTTTTTTGAAGAACCTAATCATTTTTAGAATTTTTTGGTTGTTTAAACACAATTCAAGGTTATCATGTTCAAATTTAATGTGAACAAATTTATAGAGGTTCCTATTACCGATAGTCAAATGAAACGTTTGACATACGGTTACAATAATTGGATGTTAAATAAATAGGCCATTTTATGAATGGTCGTTATTTATATAATTATTGGCCTGAAAGGGAATTAAATATTTAGTAAATAAATTATTTGGTTTTAGTAATTTACTAATTTGAAATTCAGGTAATTACTAACCTTGAATTTTTGAAAATCTAGAGTGGAGGATTTATTACGATATTACCTCCGTTTAACTGCCTGAATATACACAAGAAATAAATATTTAAATTAAACACAATATATCTCAGTGTGATTCGTGGTTTTTTTCGATTTACTATTTATAGTTTTCACTAAACCGTTTGTAATATATTAATAACGCGTGTATTTAATATTCAAATGAAATATATATACATTAGGGTAGTTCTTACATTAAACCCCAAACAATATTTTTCAAATCAATTAATATTTATGGTATGCTCAATGGGGATTAAGTTTAATAAAAAGGGTTTATTTTTATTTTTTTGCGTATACTCTTTTAAATTTTTAAAGTTAGATAAAAAATGTACAGAAACATTATTATACAAAAAAATATTTCTAATAGAAAGATATCTTAAGAAGACGTCACACCCACATCTGCTGTCTCTGTCTATCTAATGAGCAATATAACAAAATTACACTACGAAAAAACAATAAAATATGTCGTTTTTACATTAAAATTAGAGTTAAAACACCAATTACCAATTTTAAAAGGAGAATATTTTCTATAAAATGAAATGTAATTTTTTAAAATATTGTGTATCAAAGAAGTTACAGAGTTTAAGATTTTCCTTTTTTTAAAAGGCTGTAACTTCTTTGATAAACAATACTTTACAAAAAAGATATGTAATTTTCTAGAAAATTTGCTCCTTTTAAAATTGCTAATTGGTGTTTTAACTGTAATTTTAACGTAAACACTACATTTATGGTTTTGGGTTGTGTATGTTTGCTATATTGCCCATAAGATAACAGAAAATGCGGGTGCGACGTCCTCTTAAAATTTTTTCGCAAAAATTGGGGATTTTATGTGAAATCTAGAGAACCTAATCGAAATTATATTTTAAGAAAATAGTTCGGTTTATAGTTTATTACCTTTCTTCTCTTAATTTTTAAAATTACATAAAAACTATTGTATAACTATTGTTATAGTGCAAAACATTGTTTACAAAATAAGGTTGTGCAATAATTGTTGTCGCATTAACTATTTATTAAAAAAAAATAAGAAAACCATGAGATATTGTTTTTAATAAACTTTTTATACATTCAAAAGTTTTATTTTCTTATTGCGTTACTGTCTTGTCTACACTAAAAAGATACGCTTTGTGTATACACTAAGACCATAATAACACGTGCAATGTGCATCAATAAATATGATAAAAACAGCAAAATCATAGCTAGGATACTTAAAATTACGTCAAAACTATTTTGGGACCAATCACCAATAAGATCGGCACTAAAATCATCAGGGATTTTATGTAATTATAAGGGATTAACGAATATTTCTCAGTCTCAGTTTTTCTTATTTTTTCGACAGTGTCTATCTATTCTATGTTTTTACTCTTTCAAAGTTCCATAATATATAATTATCTCTATTTTAGACCATCAGCGCAAGACGTAATTCTACGAGTAATTAATATACCTACCAGGTAATTTTAAATTTGAGTTCAGGTTATTTTTATATATATATATATGTATTATGTAAAATAGAATAACTTAATTTTATATCGTATTTCATGTACAGATAAGTACTCCAATCGATTATCTGTTGAAAAATAGAAGAATAAATATATGTCTTTATTTGGAATGTACACTTATTATTAGTAATCCGAAATAATGACATATAACTTTTCTATTCGTCAACAAGGAATAATATATTTTCAGTTATTTGTCACCAATTTATTTTTATCGACCACGGAGACAAGCTCTAAGATAACTCTTCGATCGAAAATTTTATAATATAGTGGTTCTGAAGATAAAGTCAAACCATCTTATATATTTGGCACCATAAAAGCATCCACACATCAAATTTTTGTTAGAATATTAGAAATATATTTAAATTAAATATATAAAAATAACTAGAAAAAAGATGCATGTTTTATTATCCACCAACAAACATTATCAATTCGTATACTCTGGAACAAACAATACAAATTGAATAATTCAATTAGTTATTATCTGTCAATGTACACGAATACAGATATGCAGTATTGATAATAACTTAACTTAAACTACAAGATAATCAATAGCAATTGTGAAACTTATTATATCAAATTACACGAATGTAATTAAAACAGTATTTGCAAATAATTTGCATTGAGTAATGCGATACTTTTAACCTTACACATTTTACAATTATTAAAAATGATAGAAAACCAAGAAAAATAACCAAGACGTTAAAATGTACTGTTAAATATGTAAAATAATTTTATATAAAAACATACCGTAAGATGATCATATTTTGAAAATTAAAAATGGCACACAGTAATGAAAAAAAAGTGAATATATCGTAGTTAAAAATGCAAAATAGGTCAAAAAAAAATATATATATATAAAATATTTAACCGCTTTTCTACTAAAATATTCATAAATCGTTTTGAAAATGGTAGATAAGCAAAAAAAAAAAAACGGGATCCTACTTCCAAAATCGGGATAAAAAACCTACCGCTTAAACTTTGTCGGACAACGTGACGCAATCCTCAAAAAACGTTACAATCTCACAAAAAACGAGACGTATGGTCATTCTAACATACAACCCATATTCCGTTTAATAATATAAATTATTATAGCAGCATATATATATAGTCTTTTATTTTTTTTATTGAAATAGTAAGTGTAAAAATAAATATCACGCCAGTCGGTGTGTATTTGTTTCCTACCCTATCGGTAAATCTGATATACAAAATTGCGCCATTTTATGAATATAGTACGAAATAATTTCGCAGTATACATTAGTTCGTGACTTAAGAGTACGTGATAACCCGTATTTTTGTTGTCTCCGTCTATCCAACTGTTAATATACGAAATTTACGGTCAGCACTTCTATCACAACTTTGAATTTTTTAATATTTCAATAAATTGACCTATTAACGGGTTTATACACGGAATCATTATCATTATCTATACTTCGTCGACGTCTGTTTTACATAATTTTTATTCCGAATAAAAATATATCTATTCAAATAATCGGGATTTAAAAA
Organism: Pemphigus obesinymphae; assembly: GCA_025469235.1. Classification (NCBI taxonomy): domain Eukaryota; kingdom Metazoa; phylum Arthropoda; class Insecta; order Hemiptera; family Aphididae; genus Pemphigus; species Pemphigus obesinymphae. The sequence continues at coordinate 82,914 of JAIPRL010000916.1, read as the reverse complement.
TACTTGTATATATTTTCAAAATTTAAATATCGTAAAATAAACGTCGAAAAAGCCTCGTCATTGATCCCGTGTATATATTTGGTACCTAATAGGTCAATTTACTCTAATAAATCACAATGATGGGATAGAAGTGCTGAACGTAAATTTCGTATAATAACTGTCGATTAGACGGAGACAACAAACGCGGGTATCGCGTCCTCTTAAACGCTCCTTAAATGTGATAACAACGCTAACATTTTATGAAAATAAAAAAATAACATCATTACATTTGAAGTTATTCGGTAAAGTAAAGTTACTTCACACAAATAATTTGAATTAACTTGGAAGTAATTGGATTACTTTTGTTTAATGTAATTTAATTAATTTTTACAGTATTTTACCCAACGCTGAATATATGTTTTCTTTTCAGGTCACACTTAATAATCCAAAACATGACATATTATTAGGTTATTAATAAACGAGTAAAGTGTGTATGACGATAAGGAAGTGTGTGACAGAAGAGCGTTATGGCAGTGGATTACAGGAGAGTGTGGGTAACCCCCCAAAAAAAAACAATAAAAAAATGTCAATCTTAGAGAATAATATTATATCGTTTTTTATATTTTGTTCTTTGCTTTTTTAAAAACCCGATTTTTTTGACGTTCGATAATCATGGCATGTCGGCTATTTATACATTGTTGAGTCTTATATTTCGATACAAATTGTATAAAAATTAAATATTCTCGTTTCACATACTATCGTACTTCAAGTTTTATGGATTTAAAGAAAAAAGTGTAAATCTATAATATTGAAATCAAATAAAAAAACAGAATTTTTTCTAACTTTTCACAGAAGGTTTTTCTTATAAGTATTTTATATCTGTAATATTCGATCCTTAAAAAATCAGAGTCTTATAATTTTAACTACTTCTGAAAAATAAAGTTTCATGATAAAACAAAATTGGCTCTTTAAAAATGTATTATATATGTTGACACTTTTATATCACTTTAAGATTTATTCATCTGCGATTATTTTATCCAATATTATACTTTAAGTATGAAACTATGTTTTTATGGACTATTGTTCGTTGCTCGGCGTCCTCTTAAGACAACATGACTCGGTGTACAAATGATATTCGTTCGTTCCTATAAGTCCTCTACAAGTATAGCAAAGCAGAAAGTACCATCATACATACACAACATTTTAAAAAACGATAATATTTTAAAAATATGTATTGTTGATTACAAGAAAATATTTTAGACATACAATGATACTCTTCCCCACCGGGATTTCCCCTCAATTTTTGGACTGAATTTATTTTAAACATTTTTATTTTTATGATTGAATCGTAGGAAAATATTTTGAAAATATAATAATGGAATATATTTTCTAAATGTGAAATTCAAATATTTGTACAATATTTCAAAACATTTTCACAGCAATGATCAGAGCATATTTAGAAAATTAGTGTATAAGTGTAGCCTAAAACATAAATATGTAAATAAGAAACTGATTTACATGTAAGTTATCAAAAGAGCCATAACGGTTGCTTTCACACAACTATTTTGACGTAAAATTGTTTCATACGATTATTATTGCAATACTGTAGAGAATGCGTATGGGACACTAACGTGGTTATATAATTAAAGCATCTGAGCTTAGGGCCATCCTGAAGGGGCTGTTTCACCCCTTTCCTCCCTAAACTTGGTTGGAAAAAAGTTGGAAAAAAATAAGTAGTCCGTAAGTGACTGATTACCTAAATGCTTATTAAGTACGTTTTTACGTATCCATATAGACATATAATTTAAATATCTTAAAAAAAAAAACCCATTCCATATATAATGCTCGTCTTTTAACCGTTAAACGACACCTCAATGCAAGTCGTATATACGTTTTTAACAAGACGCATTCTCAAATATTTATAAACAAATACGAATTGATAAAAATAAATAACATACATATTAAATAAATACCTAATCCATAATAATTATGCCATTTTATATAAAAAAAAAAAAGATTTATTTTACATAAAAGCCATTGTAGGATAGAAAAATTATACTATTCAAGTAGATTACTGTTCTTATACTTCGTACCGATTAATTAGCATTCACTTACACAAACTAAGACTGACTTGCAAAAAAAACCTCCTTCTTTCCCTACTCAAATTTCGACATAATTATTAATTTGTTGAATTTCACCGAACTAAATTATAGGCATGTATACGCCACGTTACTCAACCATATTTCTCTTAACAGGACACAAACTAAACTTCACTGAAACTTTTCAAACAAGAAGGAAACCCTAAAGTATTTTTTTTGTTTTTATGGCAACTAAAATAAGCGTTTTACCTAGTTAAAATCAGCAGAGCATAATATTAATGGCTGTTTTTTTCCCCCATTTCAAATACAGTTCACACTTTGAAATCGCTACCTACTGTAAACTTTCCTTTCAAGTTCATAATTCAAAATGTATTGTAACATAATAAATATTATTATAGGATAAATCGAATAAGCTGCATATAAGATCAGTAGAGTACATTCGTTATTTATTTGAATTATGCCAAACAAACCCCTACATTTAATATTTTGGAAATTTAACAAACAAAAATAAAGAAAATAATAAATTTTACTTTTGTTTATTGATCTTTAAAAATTATGAAAATTGTTACTTAAAGTTTAGATTTGATACGTTTAAAATATCGATGATTTGGTTAATACATTGTATTTGGGAAAAAAATAAAATTTACAATAAAGTTAAGGAATTTTATACCAAAGGTAAAAGTCATTAAACTGAATTGCGCTGGTAAAAAAAAATAAAAAAAAAAAAAAAACCTTAATTGAACTCAATCTTTGATGGACAATGTGTATGTTTTTAAAGTATCTTGAGGAGATTGTTTCGCGTTTGTAAAAGATTCCATCGAAATGTTATGGAAAAACATCTAAAGTAAATAAGCCAAAAACTTTACATATATGTAATTTGAATATATTATATTTTTGTCATATTTGACGTTTATAGTAAATATAAAATATAATAGGTATATTATAATAAAACGATACAGTAAATAGCTATAAGGTTATGATAATTTAAGATAAAGGGTAATATTTTATATTAACATGACATAGTAATAATATTGACTGTTCTATATTATTTATTATTGATATTTAATATAGTTTAAAATTTAGATGTACCATAAAATAAATATATTTACCAATACCTATTAAAAAAGAAATTGATTTTGTTTTTATTCTAAAAAATTGATAATTCGTACAAAATAATCATTTTAAAATTATTGATTTCCTGCGGTAGACATATTTAAAAAAAAAAAAAAAACTATATATACATTAATAAGTTCATGATTATTATTTTAATCAATAAATTTATGGTAAAATATATACATAGCATAATATTTGTGCAACCCTATAGCACAGACCGGACTGAGCGCGGCGTTAAGTTTCCATTTCGTTCATGGAAAATGATTCCTGCCTGGAACTATTTAAAAGCTTCTGGTGGCAGTCTTGTAATAGTCCAATAAATTTTTCATTATTCAGTTCCCAATAAATAGCTCTTGGACCGTAATTTTTAACCGTGTCTTGAAAATTCTCTATTATGAATCGAAAAATAATGAACTGATTGTATTTTTTTTACATCCGCTCGTGCGGAATAGGATAAGAGCATGAAAATGACCGGATAAATATCAGGAGAAAGAGACAAACTCAAAAAAAAAAATTATAGTCTTTTTTTTATATTTACTAGCGATTTCAGCAGTAAACCGTTGTTTGTAAAGTGGATATCCAGGGGACGTATGTCTCTCGCATGACCTCGCTAATGAGCACGAGCTGATAGGGACTTTATGTGTGAAAGTAGCGTAAACAAAATGGCGACGAGATAAATTAACTTTCCCAAGAGTTGTGATAAATCAAAAAATTTGACCTTGAACTACCCTAATTAAATACATTAAGCATACTGTATAGTGTATACCAGAGAGTGTAAACACACTTTACCACGGGCCTGAGGACTTTCTAACTTTCATTGCCACGGTGATCCAAAAATGTTCCTTATTTCCATCGACCTGCCATTCTATCGTAGGTTAGGTTCGTCGAGGGACTGTCGGCACCTATACTTAATGTTATCCATTTAAGAACAAGACGGCTGGCTTTTTCCTACTACACTAACCGGCCTTTCGAATCGAGTCGTTAGATTAATATAAATAACGTTTTCTAATTTATTTTGAACCTGTCCTGGAAACTATTACGTATACGTTCCATCAAACTTTAACACAATTTAACGACGACAACAAAGATTTATTATTAGTAAACAAAATATTAATATAAGATACAAATACACTTTCGCTCGAGTAGCCCCGAGTTTGGAGGGTTGTTATTTATTCCAAAAAAGTGATGCAGACTATATGAGTTCTAGAGAGTAAAAATATATGCACAGTGAAATTATAACGATTGCATTTTATCATAAATTGACAAGTATTTTCAAATTTTATAATTCGATTAGTGAATTTTAACTCCACTAGTGTTTTAGATATTTCAATTTTATTAAACATCATATTATACGATGTTTGAACTCGACTGATTAGTATTACGAAAATTCTCACGCATTTCGTACTTTGAGCCACCGTATGCCTATATAAGTAAAACCGTCAAGAAAGAAGGAGAAACATAATGTGAGAATTTATGGTGTTTCAATGGTAATTTAATGGTGTCGTCACCATATTATCCAATAGACAATCATATACCAACAATTCTGACTACGTTTGTATCATCAAATAATTTGGTTCAGGCAATTAAGCGTGAGTACAAAAATTGTGACGTCAGTATAATGGTCAGAGATCCAAATCTAGTTGCCAGAATCAAAATTTATTGCAAATTGTACAGTAAAATAATGCACCTCCCCAAAAATGTATTTTAAATACAAACTATTTTAACAACGAACATTTTTGGGAATTTTCGCATTTTTCGAGGTTTTTTACGGCTAAAGGTATTTTTCTTATCATTTTTGGAGCATAGTTTATTTTTTTATTTCATTTTTAATCTATTTTTAATAATATTTAAAAAAAAAAAAAAAAAATTTAACATATTAACACATATTATATTTTTTAAATTTATACTAAAACATCAGGTAATCTGGTTTTTAATAAAACCATTCTTAAATTTATCTTAATGTCGTACCTACCGTTAAATTACATATAACTTTCATCGTAAAAACTTTAAAATTAAAAATTACTATAATTAAACTAGAATTGGGAAAAATATTCGGATATTTTTTGGTCATAACAATGTATTCAAATGAATTATATGTGTAAATTTGAAGACTTTATAACTAATACTAACGGATTAAAAATGAAAAAACCTTATTCAATATTTAACAAAATTATGGTTTTACGGTTTTTCCTTAAGTTTTTCTTACGCATTTATCAAAAAAATTAAAAAAAAAATTTAAAATAACCAGTTAAATGCATTAACTAGTTACAATTTGCTACCAGGAAATGGTGCTGTATATAACAATCAGAACACTTATTTTAATATAATTTTAGGATACAAACATAAAAACTAAAAAACATATATAATTTTAAAACCAATACTTTCCTCACTTCCAGTAGCGTATTTGCGATAGAAAAAAAACGGAGAACCCGAATTGCATGCCGAAAAAAAGAACGACCGAAATTTACGCAGCGTTTGAAATGGGTTTCCCCGAATTGCATGCGGCGTTTAAAATGGGTTTGTCCGAAATGCATACAGTACCTATTTAATATACGTTTATCTAACCAACTAAATACTTAACGGTTTAATTTCCACTTTAACAGGCATAGGACTGTTGGTAAAAGAATAACCACTGGTGCGGTTCAAAATGTTTTGATTTTTAAAACTTTTAATTACGTCAAATAAAATTAATTATATTTACGTAATAAGTTTCGTTTTTCAATATTTTATTTTTAATTCTTTCTTCATCTTTCAATTCAACAAATTTTTATTTTTTTCATGTTGTCACACAATCGCAATTATTAGTACTTTCTAATACATATTAATATTATGAATAAATTTTTAAAATGTTTATATTACGTCACATTTACATCTATTATATTTTTACATTAAACATTGCACGCAATTTAGACAAATCCGTTATAAACACCATTCAAACACCAAACAATTCGGATGCATCCTAAAAAAAAAAAAAAATGGCGCATCAGTGGAACTCTACCCCCCCGCCATCGATTCCCTCCTTATTCGTTATATTACATTTATGTGACGTTAATATGGGCCATATTTTCAACATGACGCTGGTTTGTTCTGTCCACACTGTTTCTATTGTTTACTGCGTAACAAACTCATTTTGGTACATATAATTTTTATTATCGAATTCTATTTTTTTAGACAATTTGTTATATTACAAAATAATGTCCATTCTTTGGGGTTTTCGGTCTATTTTACCCAACATTTCTTCTGTATCCGCATGAACATCGTGATTGATGTTACTAAATCATTTATAGGTTATAGATAAGGTGTACACAATTAACATTATTTTTTATCACAGAAACGATTTATTTACATTTACAATTGCAAAAAATACAATGCACGATTTACTACTGATAACACACGAATGCGGTTAGGGTTCAAGTTTAAAAAAAAATTAAATAATCTGGAGATTATGTATCGCCCACATCACCCTCTGTATAAATACGTAGCCACTGCGCATTTCGCTCATAATACGAAATATCATGATAACCACGCATAATAATTGAAAATGTATAATTACATTAATTGATGATAATTATAAAATTTTAGATAATATTTTCGTAACTAATACGGAATAAGTTTTTTCGAATGTATCGTACTTACGTTATGAATAATACTGTTGATGTGTGGAATTTCCAAAGCCTGAAAACAAAAAATCAATAATTAAATTTAGTTCGTTAATTTAATAACCATTGAAATGCACAATTGTTAATTATGTACTGATGTTAAATTTAATAAAACGTTTATATAATAATGTACTATAATATAACACAGTATATGTATGTAATAGTCAAGGAATTTATGAAAATCATCACATACAAAATAATGATTATATTTTAAATTTTGAACACATTATTTTATAGATACAAACAAAACTACTTATGACTTTGAAATATATATTTTTTAATTTTTACAAACATCAACTTAGTAGTTTTTAATTTTAATTTAAGCTACAATATTTTACCCATAAATATATTTTTAAAGTTGTTATGTTTCACCTAAGAATATACAGTGCGCCTAGGTACACGATATGCTGTATATTTAATATTTAAATACGAAAATTACGAATGAATATAAGTTTTAGAAGTTATTGTCGGAAAAACTGATTGACACGGAAATTATTTTAAGTTATAGAGCTATCTAAAATATAATCTTTGATAATTACATTGTATATTCACTGGTCATTTATTATGGAAATTATTATACGAATACTAATTTTCTCTCTTGCATCAAATTCGTATCGTATTCATTAAATCCAACAACAACAATAATAATAATAACGGTTTCAGTAAATTACATCTCTTTGTGAGATTATACTTGATCTACGACTCGATACACATTTTCAATATTTTAATTTACATTAAATGTGAGGAACGTACAAAATGTTTTTCTAATTAAAAAATTATATTTTTTATGAAAAACGAAATTATATTCGAATATCAAAAACCAATAACGATTGGGCTTATTACATAAATATTTAAAAGTCAGATTAGAATGGGAATATGATTACAAAATTATTATTGTATAGAAGTTTCATGAAACGTAATTTTTTGTATATTATAATATACATTAATAAAAAATTATTCGTTGAAATTTACTAAAAACTGAATATATACACAAAATGGGTATCCTTTGTGACGTAGTTTAAATTACAAATTTCTCATTTTATAATCTATGATTTTCTATAAATGTCCTTAGACCAACTTTATAATATACCAATTCGGTGTATAGCAATAGTATACTCGTGTAATACAACGATACGAGTTTATAGAAGTATATACGAATACAAATAATAAACGATATAATGTTTTCGTTTTTTTTTTTTTTTTTTTTTATCAGATACTAATAATTTTTAACCATGTTTATTAATTGTTTTAAAAATTATTCTCGCGTGGGACGTATGTATACGCGTGTTGCAGTTTTTTCGAATTGTATCCAAGAGAATTAAGGCTAACAAAGTTAACAATCAAAATAAAACCTTTTTTTTTTTTGTATAGCCTTAGGCTCGGACGAATTACGAAGGATATTGACGATAATTAAATTATCGTTTGTATAATTATATTTGTTATTTTTCCTTTTTACCCTAATATACGGAAAGAAAACGTTTTTACCATCTAGTCAGATATCCCATAAAAATGTATACATTAAATTTTGTTAAAAGCCAACTAGTACAATTTCCGTATCAATGGAATAATGTATATTTATAAAATTATATATATATTATAAACTATTCATTTAACATCATAAACTCGTATGATCTCTATAATTCTTTTATTTTAGTATAAACAATATTTATTTAATCATCGAATAGAATTATATTCGTATGTAATTAATACAATTCGTATCTAGATGGATTATTATCTATATTTATAAATTATACAATTTTGAGTAGAGAAACTAGCAAAAGTTAAACTTTTAATTGCCAAGTTAATGTTTTCGTCATATAAGATTTGTTTCCAAATAAGTATGTAGTTTTAGATTCTGAGTATAGTGAGAACTAGTGATTTTACAATGATGTTTATTCTATTATCTAGTTGGTAACTTAGAATAATAGTCTTAAATGGGTTTTTTTAATGCGTAAAGAATAACTACCAGAAAATTATGAAACATGACAAAAATACAATATCATCAAATCGAGATTTTTTTATTTCTTCGTAATTTCGAAAATAATTTGCATAAAATCTTGAAATTTTTATCGAATATGTTATTTAGTGCTACGTTCACGTTTATTAAATTTAAAACGATATAGTTTTGCAATTTTCCGCCCTTTATAGACATTTTATATTTTAAAGTTATAGAGTTATGAACCTATATTTAGTCAAGGTATTTTAAATAAATATTATTTTTATAATAATATAGATAATGTCACACTAAATTATATTTATTTCTAGGATTTATCTTAAACATACGGAATAACACCATTACTATTAATATTTCGAAACATTTTTAGGAAAATTATATTATACGTATTTAAAACATTTTCTGACAATTGCTAAAAAGTCTCGAATATATGTTTCCTTTAATATTTTCAAAATATTTTATTTCAATTCAATAACAAAAATTAAAAATTCCTACTGGTAAGGCGGTAAGGGAGGTGGCTTGTTGGGAGATGATTGATAATCCGTAATAATATCTGGAAGATAGGATCGAAATGCTGACCCTCGTATTCGAATTGCACGCTTTCCTTACTAAGACACCATTATATTGACGAATATCGGAATATCTCTTGAGTTTTAGGTACTTATATATATATAAGCATTTCAATATCTCGAATATCTAAATCACGGTTATTTTCTTCCATGATTTTAATTTTTTTATTATTTTTTAACAATAACTGAGTTATTTCTTCCTTTAATATTACGTCATAATATATTATAGGTACCTACTTCCTAATAAAGAAATCGTATAACATTAAACCGATATGTCTTGATTTATATATAACTTTTAATTTATCTCCCCTCCCCACATATTCATAGCATTATTTTTTGGTGGTGTATGGGAGCAAAATAACATTTTTTCTGAATGTTATATTGAATTTTATATTGAATGAATATTAGGTATAATTTAAAATAATACAAATTCAAATAATTTAAATATAAATTGGGCATGTGATGCACAATACAATACATCAAATCCATAACATTTTAGTGTAGATTATAGATACCTAAGTAAAATAAAATACGCTTGGTATATAGAAGACAATAAAATGAATCGTCATTAAAAAATTTATTATATTATATAATATATTAAAAAGTTATATCTAATAATACTGATAAGTTGAAACTTATCTACATTTTTAATTTTTAATTGTGTTTGGAGAGCTAAATTTTATACTGAAAACTTAAGGGTCAATATATTAATTTATTTAAGTTTTGTGATTCATTAATGTTTCCCAGAAATGACAATTTCTATCATATTAGATTGTCAACTCATAATTTAACCACGTCAAAAGGTTTTTGTTACTATTTTGGTACACTCCGATATATTAAGATTTAAACGGACAGTATATTGTATAATTTTGCCAGAATTTTATATATTTTAATTTTACATATGAAAATTAATTTTTCTTGATTATTTAAAATTTTAAAATCCTTTCTGTAGTTTTAACGGTATAGTGAACTAAAATTTAGTATAGATTCCATATTTGGAAACGACGGAAATTCAAAATACAGCTATACACGTCGTAGCTATAGGGTCAGCAAAGTTTATGATGTGTTCAACCAATTTTTCCATCCTCTACAAATATTTATTTTATATTTAATGAGAAAAATAACATACATTTTTACGAAATACACAACGTGAATTATTCGGTGCGTTATTTTTCGAGTTTGATTAATCGGTAATATCACTTTTGGATTATATGGTTAAGTCGGGTAATACGCGTCACTGGGGTCCATCGAGTGTATAATATGGGTATTTGAGAGTTTGGATGTTTAGGGATATTTGTATACGCGTGTTGAGAGTTCGTGTTAATTCGAGTGTAATGCGTGATTTCACGCATTTTTGGTATAAAAAATAAAAATCCAATTTAAATATGTCCATAAGATTGATAGTGAAGAATGTAAACGTTTAGTCACTTTAGAGTAGGTACAATAATATTGTGATATATTTTGTAATATTGTATTGTAATTTTTTCTAGACTTTATGAACTCATACGAAATTAATAAAATGATAATTCAACATTACAGATATAAAAAAATAGGTTTTATTTCGACCAGAGACGAATTTAGTAGGCAGGTAAACCATACCCAACAGTTTGTTTCTGTATGCTGTGCACAGATTTTATATCAACGATATCGTTGATTTTTCATCTTATTTTTACGATAATTACTAAACTCAAATGGTTACGTTTTATGTACAATGACGAAATCATTGTAATATCCATACCACTATAATATTAATAAAAAGTACGTAGATTATAATTATTAGTTTATTAACTATTTTTTAAGATTCTATACACCTTATATAAAAACATTTCTATCCGTATTACGCATATCCCCGTTTCGTAATGAAGGATGACGTTTTCATAGTTGAATTATTGATTTCAATCATTTGTCATTAAATTATGTTTTATTAAATTGTTTCTTAATAAAATTTATTTACTAGAAATGTAATACGCTCACTAACTGCGTATTTTTTCTTACTTGATTAATATTATAACACTTTTAAATTCTCTAGTCTATAAAATTCCGGCATAAATTAATGAATACTACAAAGTATTGTTGTTGCTTGTTTTTTCTTAATCATTTTAGTACAACTGTAAGTAAATATTTGTTTGAAAAATAATACTGAATGTGTAAATAATATGCTATATTACTGCAATTCCATGTTTATACGTTTTTATAAAAACACAAAAGAAAAAAGACCAAGGCGTACAAAGGACGAACGTTTTGAATAACAAAAGCTTGACAAATTTTCTTTTAGGTAAATAATAGGATAGTCTTTTTGGCTAAATATAAATTAATCGACCAAACATTTCATCGTGTATTAGAAAATGTTCACCACAATTTATTGCAGAAAACATTTGACACAGGACGTACTTTAAATAAAATTGTTTACATAATATATAGATTTTTAAATGAGAACCATAACGTGTAAAAACGATTAGTATACGTTTAAGTTAAAATGTTATCCCACAATAATCCCGAATTGACACGGTAACTTAAAATATTATGTTTTAATTTCAGAAAATAAATATAATTTTTATATAAATTATAAAAATTATGAACGGTCATAATCATCCCATTCATAGAATGTTACGCCAAGTAAACCTGTTAGACCATTATTAGCGTTATTTGGTTCTAAATCTTCTTTTTCTTTTTCTATATGAATATGTATTTTTATGTGTAAATAACTGTTTTATCACATTTAATTTGTTTTTGTAATCTTTATATATATATATACAATGTACATTGTACATATAATTGCCGATTGGCGTTAATTACAAATAAATAAATAAAAATAAATAAATAATTATTTTTGTTATTTAGTATAATTTATAACGAAGGTAACTTTGAAAAATAGGTATGTTTAGCGCTACTTTGGGCTTTATACGAATTTCAATAACTCGAAATAAATCATTTCAAACTACACGAAATTCTGGAAATCATCAGGGATAATAACGGGTTGCCACTGTTGGCTGAGAGAATTTTCATTTTTACTTTAACACTGGTGCCCGTGCAATTTTTTTCATTTTGTGCATTTTCCCTCCCCCCCACCCGTTAAAATCCGTGAATATAATATTATTATACTCTACGATGGCTAATAATTAAAAGTAAAAAAAAAAAAAAGTTTGGAACAATTACTGAAACGTACGTACATTGATATATTATAATGTACTGTACGACAATCGGTACAATATACGAGTGACACCGACGCAGTCCAACAGTGATAATACTATAATGTTGGATATATATATATATATATATATATATGATATCTGTGCTGTCAGAAACGAACAAACTTTCGGTGACCTATTGTACGGGTACAGGTCGAAATCGGACGAAAATTTGGTAGGTATAAAGGATGAATTTTCATCGCGACGCGTCGTAATATCGGTCGTGTAATATTTGTGTGCGGTTACTACGTATAGAACGCAAAATATGCATTTAAATCGAAAAATTTACCGACAGATGTATAACGTTTACATACGGTTGTTAATCGATCGCAAAAAAATTTCGTATAATACATCGAAATATTGTGTCACAATATATGTATATATAACATACCGAATATTATGTTTTCCCGGCGAACGTGATACGAAACGCACGACGATCACAATGTCACGCACGGCGCACATTGTAAACTAAATCCCTAAATTGCGTATGACACGTGTCGACTTATTCCCCTCCCCGCGGTTAATTATTATTGTCTCGGTTTCTCCACTATCTTACACGATTGTACCGTGTAACGTGGGCCTGTATAATCTACGGAATAACGTAATAAAACCCTGGCAGTTATGGTCAAAACAATGGCACATACAGGGTGCGCTTGGACGAACATAATAAATTATGATTCGATAGATATAGCCCACGGTTTTTTAATGTCCTAAACGCATACCGCTTCCGATCAACTAAGTTTTTAAATCTATAATTACGACGTTCGAGATTATTATAATAATTATTCGTTAATTTATTAGGAATTTTAAAAAATTACCATTGAACCGACATTTAAATGAATTATTCGGATCTTACAGACTCCCGAGTCTCCTATATGGTGTAACTAGTTATTGCATTTTTGTGTTAAAATCATCACGTTCAGCGAATGATATTGACCAGAAAAAACCACCACGTTTCGGTCTATATGCGGTGATTCTGAATACGACCTATACGTATTGTTTTGTGCCACAAAACAAATGATGGCAGTATTTTGTTTTTAAAACGTCATTCGTACACAAAAATGAAAGTGCTACAATTTTAAATATGGTATAGTGTATTGCCTATAATATTGTATTAGTTCTACGCGAAAAAATAACGATAAAATGCCATAAATTGAAATTCAAGTGTAATTAAATGCGACATCAAAGTGAAAATTTGAACATTTAAAAATATAGCCGATTAAAATTTTGTCCAATACTATAACCTACTACTGTAAAATCTAATAAACAATAATATGACTAAGGACGTTTTGACTATTTTAATAACCACGTGCTTATTATGTAAATAATGTCTGGCTATATACCTAACTATAAAACAACTTTTTTTGAGTCATGTGAGTGTTGTATCAGTAGTGTGCGATTTGTTCCCATTTTTTAAAATAATACTATTAATATTCAAAGTATACGGTAATTTATATTGTTTTCTCATTATTTATTGTATGTGTAATTAACCATTATATATGCATATATTATTTTTATTATTCGTGTACGTGTATGGATATAAATATTTTAGAATTATAATGTTATTACAGCTCGTTAAATTCATATACAATGGTGGTACCTATATGAAATAATTTTTAAGTAAAATCAATTTATTCTATATTACATAAAATACGACGGTAAGTTTATGTTTGTATATGCCAAGACTTAAAATAAAATATATTTTGCTTTACATTTCTTTCTAATAGTTGATAATTGTATAGCGAATTTTTTCGTAATACTCGTTAAAAAAAATAGATAACTTGATCCAAAATGTCAAATAGCCATCTCTAACGTGCCGTTATTAGGTAGCTCTTTCATCAACGGAATTGTGGCTTGTGTACTATATCTAATGCTCGACGTTGGTAAGTCCTTTGATTAACTAAGTTGGTATGTATATTATATACAGTCTATGATGACGATTTCTAATTTAAACCAAATTAGAGCACGGAATTCCGCAAGTATATGTATGCAAATTGTCTCAAACAACGCACAATCGGTCGTTTGTTCCAAATCTGAGAGTATCTGAATTTAGTTTTTGAAACTATCCGCATAATATCGAATAACGTATTATCATTACGAAAGGATTTTTGAAAAATTTTACAATAGCTTTCTCGCCGATAATCTGTTCGGAAATAATGCATTTCCACGAACTTTTAATTCAAGTGAATGTATACTAAATGCTTTATCTTCGAAGACGTTGCGGAAAAAGATAATAAAAATGATTTTCTATATATATATACGATACTTAAAGGCTATGGTAAAATGTTTAATATTAATTTAATGACCAATAAATATATAATTTTACAGGGAATAGTTTTTTACACTTAAAAAAAAAAAACAGAAAGCTTATACTTTAATACATTTTCTTGTACCTAGTAAATGTAAAATTATAGAAAAATGAATTTCTTAATACAAATAAAAAAATGAATCATACAAATGTATATTTAGGTTAAACATTTCTTTTAGAGTTCACTTATAATATCAAGCTCCCATTTTAAATAATAATTTGTATATTAAGTTTTAATATTCTTTCTGTGTTCACAATTTTTAACTGATTATTACATGTTTGTTTTATATGCAATATTGTTGATCGTTTACATTTTTATCGGTACAGCAATTAAGCCATGAATTATACCTACTTCATTAACGACCATTTGTACGTGTACTTTTGTATAAGTACAGTTATACAAATTGTTGACTGTAAATAAATAGTTTTTTTTTTTTGAATGAAAAAAAAAAAATTGGTAAAATTAATCATCAGTCCTGCGCACGTATTAAAAACATTTGTCATCCCAGTAAACCTTTTTTTCTTTCATATTTTCATTATTATTATACACAGAAGAAACGATGTAGTTTACAGTGCGAGGGACATCGAAGGGAACGTGACTCGCATTCGCTGTGGGGATAAAATAATTTTCTAAATTATTATTCTTTTTTTTTTTTTTTTTTTTGGTATTTATGAAGAATATATTTTCAGATAAACGAAAAAAAAAAAATGTAATATATAAACAGATGATGGTAAAACTCGTATTTTTTGTTCAATGTCTATACAAATGAAGAAAAAATAACATATATACGATATTATAGTGCGAGTAATTCTATCGAAACATGATATGCATAAAAACTTGAACTTAATCTTAATCAACTATAACAAATTAACATTACTTATATAATATACAAACTATATTTAATTATAATTTAAATTAATAGTATAAATTATAGTTTGTCCAATTATATACCTATCTTGAAATTTAAATGAGTTATCTATAAATAATAATAATATTTTATTTTACTGAATAATAAAGTATACCTACTATAAAATATGTTGTGTTCTATGCTTTTTTTTTATATAAAAACTTTTAAGAGTTAAATTTTATATAAACACCATTTTGAAAAAATAAAACATTACATTTAAATATTTTGTTATATAATAAGAACACGATGAATTTTATTTTAAATATGTGTATTATATGCGTTATGCATATTTATAATGCATAGATATTAGATATTCGAATTTTGTACCGATTATCAATATCAGAGTAATGTGATATCGAATAAGGATTGCAATAATAAAATGTCAACGCTTATATTATTTGAATTAAACTAAATTTAATAACCGTAAAAAAAGTTTTGTTTATTTGTTGAAAATAATATTCATGATTCATTTTATGAAAATAAATATTTCATATTAATTATAAATGTGGTCGTTGTTTAAAAAAAAAAAAAAAACATTATTTTTAGTTTAAAAATAATTGCAATTAAAAATTACAATTGATCGTAATAATAATATACGACAGATTATTTTATTGTTATCCTATGGACATACATAGTGTATCTAGGAGAGAATTTAATGATATTTATTGTAAAAATACTTTTTTGTAGAATTATATGTATATAGATAGTTATGGTTATATTTTAATACTTATTTGCTATTTCTATAATGATTAAAAATAAAACATCATTCATATTTCGAAGAAAATAATATTTTTCACGGTTTAACAGGTTACGATCAGCAGTTATATCCATATGTACCATACAGTATTTGGAAAATGATAATTAAAAGAAATATATAATATATTTGTTGATGATTACAAGAGATTAAAGTTTTATTGTGGATATTCTATTACCTTATGTTAGGCTAGGTTAGGTGGCACACCGACATACATATCATATATTTAAACTGGATTTTTTGGATTTTTTTTTAATTTTTACGCTTTTATATATTGATGGTTCAAGAAAATATTTCTATTTAAAAATATTTATCGTCCAAAAAATATTAGTATAATGTTTCTGAAACATAATTTATGGAAGTTTTTATCAATGACTAACAAATATTTTTAAAATCAGATTTCGTTAATATTTTGGTAATTTAATGCAATCATTTTTCGTTTCAATATTCTTGGAAAATATGAATTATTATAAAAAAAATGTATATAATATTTATAAAGTCATTTGTAAAATAAAAAAGTGGAATTAACTTCAGTCTATCTCCATTATTAATGCATTTGATGATAATTGATATCTCGTGTATTGAGAATATTTTTCTTTAAAATTAGTTTAACGGATAATTTTAAAGGATCTAAATATTACTGCAGTAAAAACTCATAGTTTTTCGATTTCAGTACAAATGTGAAATAAATTATACAATAATTTCGAATCGGCGTAAAATACACATTAATCAATGTCGGTTTTCATACGACTTCGTTGAATTTATATACTATAAAATATTTGGTTTTTTCAAAGAAAATTATTTTTGTTTTTGACATTGTACTTTCATCAATACACTTTCTATCATCACTGTGCAAAATATGAGAATAAATAAACTAAACTGCTCAACTGTACGAGATTATCGTAAAATTATACTTCGTTCCGAGTGAGTATATATGCTTACAGAGAGATTATACTTTAACGGGAAAAACTCATTTTCTTAAGTCGATTTTTTTTTTTTTATTTATGAACATTATTTTAAAATTTAATTTGAAGTTTTATATTAAAAATTTTTCACGAAAACATAAAATGTTTAATTTAATATTTCTATATGCTAGATATATTTTTATTAAGAGAACGTTGATGTTTATAATGTAACGAATATTCATCCAATAGCTTATTATTTATTAACGTTAAAATTTAGAAAAATGAGCGGTACAAAAGACTAAAAAATGATTATCCTGCAATCAATCGACATAGTATAACTTATTTAAACTTTAAAGTGCATAATAAATAAAAAAACTATTGGTTCAATAATCGACATGTTGGTATACGTAGACATTTTGAAAATAAGTATTTTTAATTCATGAATAAAGTTAAAATATATATTTTGGTTTGATAAAAATTAATGCTTTGGTTGGATAAATTAATATTATGAATATTTTTCAGTGTTATATATAAAAATGTAAGAAAAAAGCTTAAACACAGTTATAAAGAGTACCGTACGATTAACATTTTATTAAATGTTTAGATCTTCAAGCCTTAAATTACCACTTTTATGACCTAAATATAAAATTTTATCATTTAATTAATAAATAGCTTAAAATGTGATACCGTAAAATACATATTCCGTATACATTTTAAAATCTCTATATACACGATTTTCGTTGTATTACGAGGAAACAACCGTTATCGACTTTGAGTAATATTCTTGTCCCTTGAAGGTTTTTTTTCAACGATTTTTTGGCAATTCTCTAACTTTGACTATACTGGTAAAGTTACGAAAAGACCTCATAAGAGAGCACGTTTTCGACAATGATTGTATGCTACGCGCATTTACCCAGTCCCTAAAATTGTGTGTAGTACAACACACTCTGCGTAGTACGAAATTAGCACCTGTGTTAATAAAATTAGCCGATTCCAGAGATTTTTATTGATTATAATGTTGATGATGAGAATAAAAACGGTCGTTGAAAGAAAAAAAAAAACGGATTAAATGTGTATTAGTACGAAAATCAGAATATTTTAGAGGCTGCATTTACCCGATAAAAATATAAAATATAGTGTATGCCCCTGTAGGTTCGCCCGGTATGATGAGACATCAAAAGGCCGAGTGAATATTATTGTAATCCGAAAAATGCTTATGCGCGCAGGACAGACACAACACCTACAAAACACAACAGCTCTGTCGTTATAATACATATGATTTGTATATTATTTGTATATGTGTTTGCGTAAATATTTGCTTTATGACCAGAAAGCGACGGGTACGCCCGATGATCAATTTTATCGTATAACTGCTGTTATCATTATTATTATCGGCCATGGATATTCTCCGCTCTCGCCACAACACCATATTATACAGCCACACGAGTGTTATTTGTATCCAACCGTAGATATTTGGACAAAATAATATACACAAATACTGGTCGTTTGCTAAAACCCTATTAATGTTTCCAGAAAACTGGACATTTATCAACGTTTAATGCTAATAATAATAATAATAATAATATATTTGCGGGAGGAGGAGAGAAAAAAATCAATATGAAACGTATTGTGTGGACCTCAAAAAACATATATATATATATATTATGTAAAAAAGATTCGTTAAATTTGGACTTTTTAATCCGTACGACAAATTATAGGTTTTATTTTATTTTTTTTTTTTTTTGACAATTGACGAGTTATACTTTTATAGTTTTGGCTAAGCTTGGCAGTAATCAGTGTGAAAAATACGTTCTTTACGAGTATAACCTACGGGCCACGTAACGTGAACTTAATATAAGTTATTTTCTATCATTTTGAAAATGATTTAAAAAGATTTATTTATTTATTTTTTTTTTTTTGAAACTATTATTTCGATTTTTACATTCGGTACGGAGCTATTATAGTGGTTTAAAAATTAAAAATCATTACAATGATGTTTATTGTTTTGTACGACCGACATTTCGGGTTTTCGAACAGAAAATTTGGAGCGAAATGGATTTTCGACGGCGAATTCATTCAAATCGATACGTTCAAGAGGTATTTTTCTTTTGATTTTCTCTGTTGTTTATTATTTAACATAAAGAAAAACTGTATACTATGCGGTACGTCCAATACAAAGCATTTTTTTTTATCGTTTATTGTAGGATTAAACAAAATAAAAAACACATTTTTTATTATAATTTTTTTTTTTTCGTTATTATTTCGCTATTTAACGGTGAAAGGTTATTTTTTCTGAGTAATATTGAATATAGTTATACTGAAGCTCGGTTCATACCAATAAACGATTTTAAATATTATTACGGGTATATACCTAGTCATTTTCAGGTAGCATATATATATATATATATATATATATATATATATATATTTTTTTAATTGTATTTTTTTCTACCGTTTGATTTTTATAATTCAATATGCTTTGTTGTGACCTTATTCACGTTGATCTTCAAACGTATTATGATAATTATTGTTTATCAACACGTCATACGTATGGAAAAACGTGCTTTTTTCAAACTAATGTTTGAAGTTCGATAAATAATTTATTGAATAAAAATACGATAATACTTGATAGGTACCTATAAGTATAATTGACTTTAGCGCAAATGCACGCGATTATTATTAATAGATTCGCCTTGACAGGTGCTGTCTGTAAAATGTAAAAAGATCAACGAAAAATTTTCGGGGTTTTTTTTTTTTTTAATGCGAAAAATGTTACCGGTATAATAATATGTCGTACGGAAAACCTTTTCATGTTTTCAGTAATTTCGGATGGTCTGTTTTTGTTTTACATCAAAGAACATTTACTCATTTAGTATATATATATATATACACTGCTTCCAAAGGCCATAATACATATAAATGATCAGAGAACGTTCTGTGCACGGGCTGTTGACGACTGAAGACATTTCGACTTCTTCGACCGGAAATCAAGACAAACCGATATTACAAATGACAACAGCACTGTATTCCAAAAACTGAATATACTCTACGCATTTCAGGTACATATATATAATTATAACTATAGGGCTGGGATTTTGATGCAAAGGCATCTTTTTTCCTGGTGTTTTGAAACGTTGGTCCGTAAGTATAAAATGTGTTTTGGGTGATACTGATTATTTTAAAGTATTTTTTATTTTTTTTGCATTTTTTGACAAAATTTAACTTAAATGCATTTTTAGAGCATTTTTTTTTTTTATGTTTTTAGTGCATTTTCTTCGTTTTTAGAGCATTTTTCACAATTTCTTCATAAAATGAACGAAAATTGTTGCAATTTACAAGAGACTTTCGGCAAACTGCCGACGGTACGGATATTCGGTAAGAGTTTTAATAAATAATACACCAAATGAAATTGGCATTGCAATAAATAAAAAAATGGAAAATGTATTAAATAAAAATAAAGGGTTGAAAACACTACGAAATATTTCAAAAATTATAAATGGTGAAAACCCTGATGAAAACAATATACCAGAAAATATAACGACTGACGATATTTCACACTTTAAATATGCTCCAGTATCATCAGTCGAAGTTGAAAGAAGTTTTTCTACTTACAAAAGTATATTATCTGACCAGTGAAGATAATTTTTGTTTGAAAATATAAGACATCATATCATTATACAGTGCAATAACAATTTTGTTCAGGTTAGTAATAAAATAATTAATAAAAAAGCAAAAACAAGTTAAAATATTAACATTTTTTTTTTAAATTATTATTTTAGAATGAATGATTGATTAATAAACCAGAAGTAAAACAGAACTGCACAAGTAACAGCGTACAATATAATATTAAAAAAAAAAAAAAAAAAATACACTAATGTAATATAATTTAAAATTTTTTTTCAAATTTTTAAGCTATAATAAATATAATTTAAATGCATTTTTTTAGTGCATTTTTTGAATTTTTTAAGTCATTTTTGCATTTTTTTAAAGGCATTTTTTAAAACTTTTTAGGGCATTAAAATCCCAGCTCTAATTATAACTATACAGGTACGTATCCCATAATCCGAGAATGTACAAAACTCAGAAACACTTGTTTTGAAATCGGTAAAAATTTGAGGAAAATAAAAACAGGATTATTTCAAAAATAATATTTACTCGATATTTAGACAAGGTGTGGGGGGTGGGGAAACGAATGATAATGAAACGCAGACCGGAATAAGTGTACGATATTTTAGTTCTACCGCACCGTCGTCGTATATTTGGAGAAATCGAAACCGTTCAATTTTCGTCACGACAATATATCTATCCGTTCGTTCGGCTTTCGGAGTAACGGGACCGTAACATAATAGGTGTAGTACTGACGACACAAGAGCCCGGAAGGGTATTTTTCTAGAAAAGCTATGCGTATCTCAAGATGGCAAACACTGCTGCTGGTACGAGAAAACGTTAAATTAAAACCACAACTTACGAAAATATAATGTAGTGGATGTTCATTTCAATCTTTCCACTTTTTCCTCTTTGCCAGCCCATCCGGACAATAATAATTCAAAACAATCTTCTCAACTGAAAGTTTTTATTACTTTGACACGGTTTTCTTTTCTCTTTTTCCATCCATAGTATTTAAAATGTCAGAGCTGAATGTTGTTTGTGACATCGAGTGAAAAAAAAAAATGTTGCGTAGTCGAATAAAATTGTTCGCAAAATTTAAAAGCGACATAAAAATAAACTTGTCTTTAGAATTAAAAAAGAAATATACTTATAATATGAAATATTATCGATTTTCAACAGTTTTTTTTGATTACGTTCATACAATATACAGAGCATATTAAAAGTTTTCTTCGGTTATATTATATTATTTATAAAACTGTTAAATATACCGATACTAGTATTATACCTATTATATTCATAATAAAATAATTGTATTAATTTTCATCTATAACGTTAAATAATAATAGTATATAAATATTTTGAATGTGTCACGTTTAATTTATTTAAATATTTTCTAGGGTATTTCACTTTTATAATGTAAAGATAATGATTTTTTGACAAATATAATATCAATTGTGAAAGCTTTATAGATCTTCTAACTTGATAATTACCGGCCATTTTGATATTAAATTGTTGGGTGTTTGACATTTTTCACATTTTTCAAATAAATAAATTATTAAAATTAAACTAATATATTATTATTACCAAATATTTCACATCATCCGTGTTATTTTAAACATATAATATAACATACAAAGTTCATATTATATTTTAAATATTTAAATTTTCATGTAAATGTTTACATATTTAGGAAAATTGCCATGTTCATACCGATGTTTTTGTTATTGTTTTTGATTTTATGACTCAAAAGTATACTATATTTGTATACTTAGTTGCGGTTCCTATTGTATTTATGAAAAATATGCTATATATGAATACAATTTTTGTATTATTTCTTTCTGTCGGACTTTTTCGAAATAAAACCCAAAATAAATTAATTTGCAATTTTATAGAAAATAATAACGTTAACGGTTTCATAAAGCATTTTGGCATTTGAATACATTTTATTTTTTGTTCTCGAATAAATATTGTCTCATCATAGAACTGCTTCGCCTAGTTGACCTATGTGGAGCGTATAATAATTATTGTATCAAAATGATTTTTAAACAACTACGTAAGAGTACACGTTCATTCGCTAATAATATCTGGAATTTAATTTTTGGAAAATTAAAAAAAAAACACATTATTCAAATATTATTCATTTATTATAATACGCAAGTTTCAAGTTATTCAACAAATACATACACAATAACAAACCATTTTTAATGGTATACGGGAAAATGTCCGTGGAAAAAATGATTTTCATTCATTTTTATTGTTTTAAAATTATTACATTATTATAATAATTATCTCGTATTTTATATTATACGAGTGAGCGTTGACATACGAAAACCTCACATTATAATAATATGATATATTTACTAAACACAGAAAAAGATTATAAAATACAAAAACGTCTATTATGGGCACGTGCGTCCCCCGACTGTCGTCGAGAAAATCAATATACTCTTAATCTAACCGTCACAAGCCGTCGAATAACGTCGAGTGACGTAGGCAATGACTTAAGAAACGAAATAAGTACCTATACAATATAATCCATTAGATAATAATATGCTAACTGCAAATATGCAAAAACCGAAATCGGCTATTGTCACTTTTGGCCGACATTTTTTGACGTCGTGGCGGTCGGATTCGGGTTGCCCGGGTGGTTAAACACTCGACCGAACATCCCTCTGTTTACGAATCGTTCGTTTCGAATATGCCTACGTACCTATACCATATGTCCATATACGGTATCATCCCTTATCTGAATAGTTTAAATACGAAACATTTCGACTGTTTCGTCATCTCGATTACGAAGCTATTAGTGATGTAGGACATCGATTGACAAACGAATTTTCAGAACGGGTACATCGGTTCGATTTCCACTATGTCAATTTGACTTTTTTTTTTTGTAATTTTTTTTTCTGGTTCGCCGAGATAACAAGTGTTCAATGTTTATCTGATATAATATGTGCGATACGTTGTTTGTGGACGAAATCTTAATACATTTTCATATCGTCGCAACTTTTGTTATTCAGTATTTGTCGTTACGTATATTTATTCTGTCGATTTCCGTTCGTTTGAAATACGTATATAATTGCACCGGGTACCCGTTACCCACGTAATACCCGGTGGAAAGTTCGTATTTTTTTCCCGGACATTCGTAGATTTCTATCCGGAGACCATAGTCTTCTGAAAACACGAGAACAGTAATAATTCCGCCGACCGACTGATTCACAAAGTAGGTACTATTACCATTTTTTTTTTTTTTTTTTTTATAACTCATAGTAATGAATTTCAAATCGTTGGCCTTTTGTACTTATTTTTCACAATTATTTCAATTTTATTTATATTAATACATTCGGGCTAACTTTTATCATGATATTTAACGAGGACTTTCAATTATTTCCACATATATAAAAACTCGAGAACGATAAACCCGACCAACTTTACGTATGCAGAGTACGTAATATATTTTATTTTATCGATATTATATTTAACGGTAAAAATGTGTTCAATCGTTGGACGTTTGTGATATTTTTCAACATCTTTTTTAACAAACATAGTTTATGTATGTTGTGCGAAACCCGTGACACTCGGGTGAGAGCTGAGCAAAGTGAGGTTCGAGTTTTTAAAAAAAAAAATCGAGAATAGTGTAAGTTCGATACATTTTTGAATTACCTATCTACTTTGTCAACCTATTCAACAGCGAAACGCTTTATGGGTGAAAGACCTAATTATTAATTTACAGTACCATTTCTCAAATTATTTCGGTTACCGACTATTCCGGATAAAAAAAAAAAAAAAAAAAACATAATCAGAGGAATACGAATTGTTTTCGAATTTCCAATTTTGAAGTGTTGCACTCAAAAACGTGTACGCTTACGTCACACTTAAAAAACGTTGCACTTATAAGTAGTCTCATTCAAAAGGAGTTGCACCCAAACTAGTAAGTACGTAATATTGTACGACAAAATATTTACTAATGTATGCATTACCCAGTAGGTATATTATAATATATACTCCTGGCTATTATTTGGTTCCCGCGAATCGTATTAATATAAAAATATTTCGAAATATACGACTGATAATACAGTTTGGGCAAATGCGTGTCTGATAACGACTGCTATAGTTGCTACTTTAAACAGATATAATATTCAGTCGAGACACTTCGGTATTTTTATCGGTAATTTTTTCAGCGATTTGATATATAACTTTATTTTATCTGATGCTACTACTTAGTAACATGAAAATTTTGCAGAGTTTAACGACAATAATATCGGTTAACGGTAGTACCTATTACACGCAAATTATTTGTCAAAGTCTGTTTAAGAATCATAAATTAATTTTGACAAATGTTCGAAAAGGTAAACAATATTATTCTAGACAGCGATTACCCGTTATGACTTATGAATAATTATGATTAATATTTGTACCTACCCAGCTATTTACAGGGACAACGGATTCCGATCGTACAATTCCGGCTCTCCGAAATCGCTGGAGTCCCATCGATTCTCATACGGCCAACTCTGTCCATAATCACAACATTGATTTCTATATACCCGGATAATAAATATGTATATATATATATATCAACTGATAATAGTTAAATATTTAATAACAACAGGTTTTTATTATCTAATTCACTAACTATATAGATAACTCGAAATTCTTCTCTTGCAGTGTAATATTTTTGTAAATAAAATGTTATCTAAGTCTAAAACGAGTTGTAAAATACAGAAAAAATTTCAAATCCTTAACGAAGAAAGAAATGTATCGATTTCATAATTATATGTTTTCATTATGTCAGTACTCAAAACCTCTATAAAATGTATTGCTCTAATAATTGCATGATTAACAACATTCTGCAAGAAAATGGTATCTAGTTGATTCTTTGGAGGGGTCATTTTTCGATTTTCCCGAAACGTTTTTAATGAGTAAGGAAAAATAGCCGAAAATTTATATAAAAACGTTATAAACACGATTTTGGCAAAATGGACTGTAATTTTTTTTCAGTTACCCTATTAATAATAATAAAATCATGCATAAAATTTTAACCAATAATGTATTTTATACAAAGTTATAAGTACGTTTTTGTGGATTTTATCTTTATGGTATTGAGTTTAGCTAAAAATGTATTTTATTGCCATATTAACGTGACAAATATTTTTTAATGGATTTTTCAAATTTTCAGTAGAACAATCTATAGTTTTGAAGTACTATTTATAAAAAAATAATGAATTTTAAATTTTGTATGTTTTAACACCTGAAAAGTGAATACAGGATTAATCGTACGTTACTTTAAACTTTTTCAAATATGTACTTATTTAAAATCGTTTTCATACCATAAGCTAGTAATATGTATTTCTAAATATATATTTTTCATTAGTAACTATTAAAATATCGTAAAAAGTAAATGACAAAGAATATTTTTTAGAGCCCTATGTAGCCATTTTGTAATATATGCATTTTAACACGTTTTCCCAGTTATTAAAAAACCAACTTTTCGATTTTTTTAGATAAATATAACTGTTGAAAAAATTTAAATATCGAAAAAAGGCTACGAAGACATTAGATAAAGTTGTTATCTGTAATTTACTTTTCATTTTATACCTCTAAGATGATTGTATGTTCTTGAAAATGAGAAATGCTAATGTGAGATTTTGATTGAAAATATTTTGCACAGACATCTTCTCAACGTGCCAAGTGCTACATGCCAGATCGTTTTATTTGTGCAGTTAAATTTCAATATTTGTGAAAATACAAATATACCTATTTTAAGAAATTAAAATCAAGAATATTAACCGTTAACCAGTAAACCGGAAATATAAATTTTCACTAGAACGTAGCAGACATTAAATATATTATCATGATCGACAAGCGTCTAAACAATTAGCAAATTATATACATCATTTTATGTTTTATTATATACAATTAATTGCATTTATGATATGTTTTATTTACATTTGTTATATTTTTATTCATTTTTGGTCACCACATGTGAATAATAATTAGTTCCTATTTTGAACTTTAATAATTTCATGTGTCGTTATGCATATTATATTAGTATCTCTATATTTGGCAGTATTTATCAAACTAAAATATTTTTATTTGGATTTTTTTTTTTATATACAATAATATGTTTGTCAATTGTTAATGTTTGATTAATTCTAATTCCAATTATTTATAAATAGTTTCAACAATATACCAACTACAATATTAATTCAAAACACATTTAAAAATACACTTTATTTTATTCGTTTATCATTATTATAATTATATTCAATAATGACAATGGTTGTGCTCACTGCATATATTAAGCATTATATTTCAAATATAGTATATTTTATATTTATTATTTATATAATATAAAATATAGAGATTTTTCTACTTTTTTTTGTATAAACTCATTTTGCATAAAATGTTGACTTAAACCCTTTTTTATGCTTACTTACGATATTTTATTTATATTATAACAATAATTTAACTGGTAAAAAGTTTTATGAATTAATTGATTAAAGTGGAATATAATATTGTAGTCATTTAAAAAAAAAAAAATTTATTTTTAAAAATCTGCTTTTTTAATTTTTTAATTTAACTAAGAACAAATAAATATTTTTTTGAAAATAAGTGTAATGTTAAATTTTATTCGTATTTTATTAAAAAAAAAAATTCATAATTTTATAACTACTTTAATTCAATATAATATTGTACAATGATGTGTATACAAAAAAATTAACAATACTGTGTACATTTGATGTGAGTTACTTGAAAAATGCATTATTTCGTTAAGAAAACGAAAAGCGAGGACATTTTTAATCTAAAAACATGCTGGATTTTTATTCTTTAAATACTTTCTGTTTTTTGTTCTCGTCGACCAATTTTTGAGGAATTGAAAGCATGTGGGTACAAAAGCTACACGACTATTACTAATATAATATGACTTTTGTAACCTCGATGCATATTACATTATGTTTTTAAATTTTACAGAATTTTAATGTTCAACAAACCGTATTGTTATTCAACGTATATTTTAATAATACATTATTAGTTTAATCTATAATAATATGTATGAACAATATTGTTAATATATACTACAAAAATCATTTATATATCATGCGACATAAATCTATGAATCGATTAGGATTGATGATGAACCGATTATGGAATCGCAATTGATTGTCGAGTCAAAATGTACCAAAATGTATGTACGAAATCGCTCTGCATTTGATAATAATAAATGGATCATTTCACCATTGGCACGTACTCGCCGATTAATGGTAATACATTTGCATAGATTCGTTAGGTAATTATTGTTTTGTACATGGCGATTTATCGTACGACTATGGTTTCGAAAATGGTTTATAAAAACACACGTACCTATGTTGATTATAATATAATATTATTATTATAACATTTATTTGACACGGCCGGACGTATTATAAACGGACGCTTGACCCAAAACTGACAAACCAAGATTAAAAATCCGTTTATAGAGTGCAGGCTAGGATCGCAGTTTAATGATAGGATTTGAAAAATTACGATGGCGGTACTCTTCGACAAAAAAAAAAAAAAAAGAAATATATGTATATATATATTATGATATATGTTATCTACGCAGAGCTGCAGGTAATAGCGATTGTCGTAATTATTTTTATGGAAATATAAAAATTTTATTTTCGTATTGGGGCGTTTAAAAACCGCCATAAACGGGAGGCTGGGTGTTTGTGAATTTTATTAATTGCCACTTGTTAGGGACCTACCAGAAAATCCGCGCAATGCGTCGGACCCTTTGCCCGAAATATAACCTATTAATTACGTTAATAACGACAGTGGGTGTTAAAAAAAAAATGTAAAATATTATATCGGTATTGCCTTTATTCATGAGCTATGGTAGATGCATTTTTCATATACAGAAACTATCAAATTAATAATTAAAATTTAAAAAAAAAAAAAAAAAAAAAAACATAAACCATATTTATTCGGAAATTATTTTAATGGTTCGATATTAAAACGAGAAAAAAATAGATTACTAAATAAATCGTTTGCACATTGTTTATTTTTAAATGGAAATCCACAATATAAATCGAGTCACCTTCATTACTTTCTCTAATTCCTTTTAAAATACCTGCACGTTTTACCCGTCAATTTGTCAATTTTAGTCTTCCTACATCCTCAACTAAATCTGGTTTAAATATGAGCCATTACGGCGCTGTATGTTTATAGCCAATTCTGACCCCTCCTTCTCTATTATTTGATAGTTTTTATAAATATTATTGTTTTTTCTCTTTTGTTATTAAGTTGTTAGATTTTAAGCAAATTATAAGTTTAATAATGTAAAATTTTAATGTACAATATCAAACTGGGCACATGCCCGTATTATATTATTAAATAAATAAATAAATAAATATATATTTTCAATAATTACGTATTTATATAATTTATATAAATTTTGTGATTTATTTTATTCTATATAATATTATAGTATATATATATAAATATAAATATATACTTCATGTTTCCATACTTATATAGGAATCAATCACATAAAATAACAAAATATTATCTCTGTCATAAAATTTTGATGATTGGTTAAAATTATATCCATGCCAGCATGTTACATTTTTCTCAAATAAAACTATATTTCCAATTATAGTTTACCATCGTATATTTTGAAAAGGACTTATTATGAACCAAAATTTTAACATTACTTTCATATTTTATAAAATGCATACTATAATATGTTTCTTATTATTACTTGTCTAAAATCCGCTCGTGGTCTTCCTCAGCAAATATAGGTTTTACGTCCCATTGAGTTTAATGTCATAATAGGTACTCCCTAAAATGGTTTCGCAGGGATATAGACCAAATACTTTGCAAAATGGAAGTAAAGAAAACACAAATATAAATTAAATACCTAAATTATTATAGTCAAAAATAAAGGAAAAAACACCGTACAACAGTAACTAGAAGTAAGCGAATATGGAGAAACAGCAGGTGCGAGAAAAATGGTTAAATAATGTTTGGAACTAGTAAGTTCAAACTTGTGATAACTTCTGATTGCACTAAAATAGGACCGCAGTATTGAAGTCTTTACACTTTAGAAAAGAATAAAGTTTCGTTAATGCTTAGTTCGTGGTTAAGTTTTTCTTTTATAGTCTTTCCTCTGGGCTATATTTTAATCAATTGTAATAAAAACGTATGATAATATAATACGACTACATAATATATATATATATATATATATATATATATATATATATATACATAGTGTATCACGGAGATCTAAAATGTTTAAAAACTTTTTTTATATTGTTTAAAAAAAAAATAAAATAACTATTATACTCTTGCACTGCAATTCATATATTTCGAATTGAAATTAGATTTTTAGGATCTAAAATTAAAAAAATTCAACATAGCCATCGTCTAAATACAATTTTTAAAACAATTATGGGACTAACAATTATGTACTTATGTTTAGTAAATGTATATGAATATTTTTCTCTTTTTTAAACTGACTAGATGCCGGTCATGACGTTAATATAAATAAATAATTTTTCATGAGACCTGGTTCACCATAAAATCTTTATCATTGTGATCAAATATTTAAGGTAAATGTGTTAATATGGATAAATTGTGGTGAATATTCAACATTTTAATATTTAATAATACAAAATTATTTAACAAGTACAAAATTCTGAGTTTACTGTAATTGTATTATTATTATTTTATTATTTTAATTCAATTATAATTTCCTTTAGCGTTATTTTATTATGGAACAGTGTTCCAAATTCTTTAATTTTTAGTGTTTATTATAATTACGTTGTCGATTTTGAAATTACCAATGTTACGAAATAATAAACTACTGTGATTGATTAAATATAGTGAAATATAAATTTGTTTATTATTTTGCACACGTTATAAAATTATTAACTAAAATTATTACTAATATGATTATGTTTTTACTTAATATTCAGTAGGTGTACCTAACTGAATCGTCTGAGATGGCATGCAAATGGATTTAGAATTGTTTTAATTATACGCAGATTTATAAAACAACATTTAATTAGGTAGGTACTCTACTTCTTGGCAGGTTAACTTTTAAAAAAATTTCCAGTAAATATTATGTTTGAAAATCAACGTTAGCCATCAACTAGTACATAAGTCAACGTTAAGTTTGGGTTAATTGAATAACTTAATTTTGTACTAACTTGTTCAAAAAAAAAAATCCTTTCATTTAGATAATTTTTTTCCCACAAAGTTAGGTTATTAATATTATGTTTCTTGCTATTATATTAGGTATGTGCAATATGTTTTCCAATTTTTAAACTACCTAATATATTTTATACATGATGTATATGAGACACGTTCGGAAAGGAAAATTACAAGAACCCTCGAGACTGCAGGAAATATTTTTCTACAAGTTAATATCGGGGGGTGGATACTTAGCTCACAAAATCAGTCGCCATGCCATGGTGTTATCATTGTTTATACCATAACAACTATCGTTATTGTTCTATGTTATTTATCATTAATAGCTTAGAATATCATGGTATAAACCAATTATTCTGTCGTATAAACAATGATAAAATCGCATCCGAAAATATGGCAATTGATTTTCCTATGCTGCTTGTGAACATTCTTATCGGTGGCCATTCTGTTTCTTTTATTTTGTGTTAATATTTACTACAAGTTTATGTATATTATGCCTTGTATTCCTAGTAAGTAGTAGTGTACCATATTATAGTTTATAATAAATGGGAATAGGATCTGCTTACTGTTTGTAATATTTTCAAGTACCTGCTAAATTGTATGTGAGACATTGAATATTTATAACGAATAAAATTATAATGATCGTGATAAACATAAAATGATAATAACATTATTACACCTTAACTTCGAAAAGTAAATAGCGGTTATTCAAATTCTGTGATTTATGCAGAATTTTTAATTATTTAAATAAAATAGTTAATACAGAATTAACCAAAAATAATTATAAGTAAACAATAGTTCACAAATAATATTTTAATGAAGTTAGATACTTAATTATCTATTTTCAGCTAAACAATTTTATATAATTTTAAATAAAAACGTAATTTTTTTAAAAAAAATTGAAAATATAACAATAAAAGACTTCAACTTTTTTATTAATAGCTCCCACTACACACGATTATTAAAAAAATGTAAAAAATAAACCTATTGAAGAAACATAGTAAAATCGTTAAATTTAAATTGAATATAATTTTAAAACAAAATCCGATCACTCAATTCTAAATTCACTATTATTGTTTTGATCAAAAAATACATATTAAAGAAAAATAAAAATAAAAAGTCTAATTCTTCTGTAAAGTAGAAAAGTTATATATATTATGAATTAAATGTCTCAAAATTAAAAATTGCTTTAGTAGCCCAAAAAGCTTAAAATCTGGAAAACATTTTCGAAAATTTTTGTATTTATATTTTATGTGTATACAATTATAGTGAAAATTTCAATCGTGTTAACCGATTTTTATGTTAATTTATCGTACTTTTCTCTTACCGGTTTATCGAAAAAATTAAAAAATTAAAAAATGACTTCTTCAAAGTATACCAATTAGATGCAATTTTCTACCAGTAACTGATGCTACTTATAATGATCGGAGCACTTCTTCTTATAGAATATTTATGTACAGGCATGAAAAGAAACACATTATCGTAAGACCAATACATTCCTATTGAATTTGTTCATTAACATTGTTCATTCATAATGCATAGATTGTAAAAAATTAAAATGAAAATTACAAAAATTATTAATTATTCAAATTACTTTGCTTTGAAAAAATATACATATTTACCCTACATTTACTGTAATAAAAATGTTTTGTTTTTTAACAAAATAAATGTAGGGAATAAAGAAAAACACATGTACAGTTTTGTATAATTATATAACTTATTCACTCACAAAAATATTATTCATTACAATATTAGAGTAACACAAAAAAATATAATACAAAAATGAAATATATTTACCATACTTACATAACTTAATTGTTATTAAATTAATTAAATTACTATAATATTTCTTTTTATTTCATTTTGTAAGTTAACTTAAACAACATGTAATATTAGAATTTACCAAACGGATTGCTAATAGCAGAGTATTTGTATATATCCTAAAACCAAATTGTAAACAGTAAACAAATGATAAAAAATCAAAACTCACAGAACGCAGATACTTAAACAGAAAAAATAACAATAAAAATAATTCATCTCGAAAATAATTTTAACCATTGTAGTAAAAATATTATTTAGAAATATGTAAAATAAATTTAATATTGTAAGTCAAAAAATAAAATGTGATTAATAATTAAAAAAACCCCTTTTTTTTTGTTAAATATTTGTTTTTTATTGAATATTTTTTAAATTAAAAAACATTATTAATATATTGGTATTTATTCAATATTTCATCAGCTGATGACTAACTTCTATCTCTTGAATACTATATTAATAAAACAACGGGTATTAGTTTAAAATATATAATGTTCTAAATAGTATTCCAAACACATTTATTTTTAATTTCTATATTTATAAACTATCTATAACATATTTTTATAGAAGAAATTAATTTTTTTATATGTTAATATAATACGTTTATCAATTTGTTGAATGTCTAATAATTATGAACGCATACAAGACTATAGTCTGTACGTCGCATTATTTATTTGGTTCTGTTGTATAATTTTGATTTACGGTTTGAGATCAGACCAACAAGACAAAACAGAAATAGTTTTGATTACAATGTGTACAATTTATGTTTATAAATAATAAGTTATTCATTTATTGATTTTAAAGTATTGTGTTTGAATAAAATTAAAACACGTATAAAATCCTATTCAGTCATACTTTACATTTTGTGACAGGACATTTTATTAAACATGGCTTTGACAATCATAAATCAATAGTTATGGTATGCTTTGTATATAGCAGATAGTAATATAAACCAAGTTGATTATTATTTTTTTAATCAACATTTTTTAAAACTATTCAAAGTATTGCACAACAGTTGAATAATATACCTATTCAAATTCGGGCCAATTATTACATGTCACCGTTAAATCTTTTTTCGTTCGAACAATTTTCATCAAAACGGCTTGACCTCCGTATTCTCGAGATTTATATATTTCATTTATACATGTAGGTTGATTACATGAATCATATTATTTTTGGGTTTACTTGAAGATTTAAAATAGTTTTGAATAATACGCCACAATGTTCATAATGTCTCCAGTAAATTATTTTATTGTAAGTATTGAAAATTAAAAAATTAAATTAAAAATATATAAATTGTAGCGCAATCATTAAAATTAAAAAAAAAAAAAAGTACATACAAAATATCAATGAAAACAAGTTAATGAATCAGTCCGTGGTACAAACTGTATATATTTATATATTGGTGCACGTAATTTTTTATTTTCTATAGATTTTTCTAGGATTAACTAGTGTATTATACCGAAGATCAGAGTGCTTTTATAGGTCAGAGTATCGTATACCTGGAAATTAAAATTGTATAGTCGAGTTTGAATAGGAAAATTGATCAAAATACGTTCACATTATGTTTCTGTGAGTAATTCTATGTACAGATATTGTGACTTATCAATTTAAACCTCATCGCGTGTACCACGTAAATATTATTACAGGTACATAACGTACAAGCTTCGCGATTAATGTGCTATTAAAAAATATAAGTACGGCGTTTTTTATGTCGAAAAATTTTTAAATTTTATTATAAGAATAAAACGAAAAAAAAAAAATGCAAAAATTTTATGAATTTCGAAGTTTAGATTCTGTAAAAAATTACCGAGAATGTATAATTTATGGAGACCGAAAATTAATGGATACATATTATAATGAATACATTCTATAGCCTGACGTGTCACAAACGAACTGCAGTATGAACACGGATCCACTGAAATATAAAACGAAGAAAAAATTGTATTCATTATTATGGAATTACAAATGCGATTGGCGAAATATTTTATTCTGATGTTCGGAAAGTCATATTGAGAGATGAATGACCAGACATTAACATCAAATACGTAACGTGATATGATATTAAGTGAGAATACGAACACAACTTTGTGTTTTCAAATCATAACTCGGGATTTTTTCCGTATGCATATTGTCTATGAAAAGTCTCAATAAGTGTTATCTGTACATAACTATGTGCATACATGAATACAATACAAGCTATAATTTAAGATCGAATGCGTTTTGTGCATTATGTTAATTAAACAATATATTTAAGAAGGCACGCACGATAACGACTATATATTTCGATGTTTACGTGGAATGCGAAGAGTTTGTAATGTTTCAATACATGAAGGTCGGTAAATAATTAAGTAGTTTCGTTTTTATTCACAAAGTTTTAGTGATGTGTGACGTCTAAACGTGCAGCCTATTCAAAATATATTATTTAAATATGGCGTTGTGAAACACAAGTTTACCACATACCATGTGCCTAATGGTCTTAAACCTTAGTGCGTGATGAAAATGGATTATGCGAAACGTATCAATGTGATCGTGTCACCGACGGTTTATACTATCATCGGTTTAATATATATATATATATACGAACATAATCATGATAAAAATGCATGTTTATTATCGTATATTGTATAGTAGGTCAATTTCACTAGTTTTCGTTGACATTTGTAAATTCATTGATTTTCCAATGATGTTTATTTTTTTCCCGTGAGCAACTTCTCGACCAAGTTTAGGGGTTTTCGCATGACACGTGTATGTTAACGATAGAAAGGTGGTTTTCAGTTGGTAACTGTTTCATTTTTCCAGTAATTTTCATTAACCCTTTGAGTGCGACGCACGAGTAAAATACTCGTCAAGGTATATAATATAAAACTTTGTCTATTCGTTCTATATACGTGAAACATATATCAGTCAATAGATAAATGCAATTTCAAACTCTTTGAAAAAAAAAAAATAATTAGTTAATTACGATTAATTCCACGATGTAAATCGATATTTTCATTTTTGGTTTTACCGGGGGTTCTCAATAGGTTATCTCATTATTGGTGATATTATTAGAATCGCACTCAAATTGTACGTTTCACGATTCGAGTTTCAAATAATTGTTTTTTATAGAAAAATATGTTTGACCAATTACATTTCAATATGATACATTATTTAATTCCATTTAACGGTTTTCCGATTATCGTGGTTAGGTTAGGGAACATTTTGGGAACCACTTGCCGCGAAAATTAAAAAGTTAGGTATCTCAATCAATATTGACTTTTTTTAATTTCTGTTTTCGATTAATACCTTTGAATGCCGAAAATTTCGAAAATGTTGTGAGTATATAAAAATTGGAAATAAATAATAGAAATTGTATGCAGTCCTGTAGGGTATCAATGCAAAAACCTATGCAACACTGAAAGGGTTTATATTAAAAAAAATCTATTTTTCATACAATGTATAAGAATGTGTATGCCAGAATGCCGTTCCAAACAAAAATGAGCAAAATAACAAAATTAATATAGAGTTTTTGCATATATATTTTTATTTGATGTATGCATACTTTTACGGTATATCTCTCAATGTTTACGTAATTTTAGTTGGAAGAGACTAAATTGGTTGAAATTTTTATTTAACGACAAAAATAATATTAAAATAAAATATATAAATATTATATTAATACTATTTATTATAATGCATTTAAAGACAAATAAGAATTAAAATCCTGAGTAAAGCCGCGATTATGACAGCTATAGTATATTATATTTAAAATATATTTCAAAAAGATATTTTTTTAATAACAAATTAGTTTTATAGTTTACATTTATAGGGTAGTTATTTTTTTAACTCCCCTATCTCTCAAAAAAATTAATACTGCATGGCACAAAATCTTATTTATCGAATTAAATTATTTATCATTACTTTAAAATCTAAAATAATAATAAACCAATATCCTGTCCAAAGACCTAAGAGACGTTTGATCAACTTTTTTCCTATATATTCTATCCGACATACGAACTGCTTTTTGGGATTCTTATCTTATCATATTTGTTGTAAATTTTTTGGTCATTTATCGATTGTCTTAGTAGTTTTCTTATGCATACAGGAAAACTAACTTTTATAATTTATAACTTTTTTTACCTTTAAGGGAAGTGATTTAACATAAAAATGTTATACATTCATACACATATACATACATATTTATGTTTCAATTGCACAGTTCAGAATTATTGTATTTAGAGAATGAAATGAGTTATCATTTTATCAATTCGAAAATAGTTATAATAATAATCTCGTCCGAGGACTATAAGGACGATTATAAGCCGACTTTCTCCGCCAACTTGAAACTTGCTTTGAATGGACGTCCATTACAGAGCACCAGGGGTTAGCCTTTTCTCTCTGATTGAGTTTAGCTTAACTTTGAAGAAGGTAATCTGGATCAAGCTTGGGCTTTTGACAGAGAGTGGGAAGTTGGGAGATAGTTCTAATGTTATTTGTTTTTGTAATGGTTAAGTTTAAAATTCAATTGGACAGTTTCTGATGACCGTTTGGATATTTCTGATATGTGAGGGAAAGGCGATGATGAAATGTTGTTTTTGAATATATTTATGGTGACGGAGATGAAATCGTGAATTGATGAAATGTTGAACAATTTACTGATGGAATAATTGCTAGTGTAGAGAGGAAGATTGGTGATTTTGCAGAGGTAGACTTCAATTTTCTATCGAAATGACTTTGATGTAATTCAGTACCACGAAGAGCAAGCGTAGATAATGATGGGATAGATGTAGGTTTTGTAGATATAAGATATGGTTTGGATTGATAGAGAACTATTCTGATTTAATAATGGAAATAAAAGGTGACTGACTGCATTGGCTTTGTTTAGAGTGAGTTTTGTGTGTTTGAGGAAGTTGAGGTATTTCTCTATATTAATGCCGAGATATTTAATGGAGTTGGTCCATTTTATGGAAGCTCTTTGGATGATGGGTTGTTTTGAATGAAGGATAGATTTTTTGGAAAAGAAGATAGTGTTCGTTTTGAATGGGTTGACTGATATTCTCCATTGAGCGAACCAAGGAAGAATTTTATTAATATGGAGTTGCAGTTTGTTTACAGCAGATTTGTTTGTTTTTCCAATGGAGTATATTATAGTATCATCCACGGAGAGTGCAACTTTGAATTCTGGATGTAGAGGGAGATCGTTTATGTAGAGGGCGAAGATTTGGGGGGATAGGCAAGATCTCTGATTGATGCATTGCTTTGTGGGGTGGGCTACTCTGTTTCAAGCTTGTGCTTCTACCAGAGGGTTGGATGTAGCAGGAGTTGTGAGGTGGTGGGATGGTGAGTTTGGTGGGTTAGGGTTTAGTTTCAGAAGTTTAGAGGTCGGTTTTTTTTGTAGCTGTCGAGCAGCCCGGAGTAGGTTGATGCGGATGAGATGTGTGGGAAGTAGGAATGTTTGAGTTTGGAAGAGGTGGAGTTAGTGTAGTCGAGGATGGACGGGGTAATTTCTGATCTGGTGTATATGTTATTAGGTAGAATGGACGTCTGCGGTTGGACGATGGTCGTCCGTTGCTGTGAGGCTTTCGATTGGACCTTAGTCATGGCGGTGTCATTTCGCACTTGGAGGTTCATCTGTAGACTGGCCTAAACTCTACTTATTTAGCTCGGCGGTGTGTCGACGTAGAGTTTGGCTATTTTGTCGAGACGGGGAAATTTTGACAGGGACGCTTTGTGCGGCTAAAATGATTTACGTTTTATACTGTTTTACGCCGTTCTATTGTCCGCCTACCGAACGTGCGCGCGGTGTGTGCTC
This sequence comes from Pemphigus obesinymphae, assembly GCA_025469235.1. Lineage (NCBI taxonomy): Eukaryota > Metazoa > Arthropoda > Insecta > Hemiptera > Aphididae > Pemphigus > Pemphigus obesinymphae. The sequence goes on along the minus strand of JAIPRL010000916.1, from coordinate 44,066 downwards.
GCTACAGACGCGATTTATTTTATTTCTGTTTTTACGAGTTCACCGAAAAATGTATGTTTCACGACACTCGCGTGTAACGAGTATGTTATTATAAATTCCGATTGAAATGATGCGATATACGTGTACGTACACCGGCACGCGAGTTACACAACGTTCGACCGTCTGTATACACGTTATGCGCTTAAACGAAAGCTATATATATATATATATATATATACACGGGAAACCCCGTATTTTGCCGCGTTGCGTTCAAGGAGCACGTGCGACAGTTAGCTAATCCAAACACTAGAGGAGTTCATTAGAATTTTACGTTTTTACCGTCTGCAGTAAACACCCGTACGTGTACACGCGTGTATGTCCTGTATATATACAGAGTGTTTGCACACGTGCGCATACGGCAATCTCATAACCTAACCCCCAAAAGTGCCGTGCTAATGATTATTTAGTGTATTTTAATAGTCCATTCGGTTAATGAGCTCTGGGGAAGTCGAACATTAAAGATTTAGCCACCGTAATGCGAAACAGAGAACGTTCGCCTGGCAGCGCAGGCAAGATAGAGTACGCTGGCCCGTTATGATGCACGCGGCCCGAGTGCGACTATACGACGGCCGTGTTAGCGTCGTCGGCGGTAAATTATGTACGGTTCGCGGCCATACATTATCCGGATTAGACATTCACTTTTATCGCATTACAACGGTACCGTAACCGTAATGCAACCGGTACGAATAACATGTGTTATCATATTGCATTCCAGACGGACTTTCAGTGCGAGTTTCACGAAAATCGAACGTCCGTAAAATCGAAACGAATTACACGCGACGCGTTGATAAGAGTGTTCCCATGTGCATTCGTATGCCAAAAATTTTATTTTTCATGTTATCGTGCCAGTCGGACGTATTCAATACTTTTTCGTACGCGTTTTACGAGATATTAACAACGGTTCTTTACGTTGTTGGACCAAGCCACTAAATCAAATTATCGAATCGGTTCATCTATACAGAATTTTTTTCCAAATTTAAAACGTTTTTTTTTTCTTTTTTTTTTTTCATCAGTGGGGGGTGGGAGAGATTGAAACGCTAGTAATGTACACCAGGATAACTGCAATGATCAAAGACGACAAAAATGAGATTTCTAGATTTCTAGATTGTTTGTCCGAGGTATGAATTATTTGAATAACAGTTTTTATATTTTTTTTTTTTATCAACTGTTTTTAATTACAGGTGAATTCGAATTGTTATCATTATTGTTTTACGTTAAATAACTCAAATTAGTGGAATAAAAGGTCAAATCTCTTCGTCTAGTCCCCTCCAAAGATTACCAATTATTGTCAATGATCATTAAAAATGCCCTAAGATTACCAACATGCCCATTATATTGTATACGAATTTTATCCAGAAAGTTACCCTTTAACTTCAACCATTCCTTAAATTTATTGATGAAGGTTATTTCTAATTTTTTTTAATTAGCTAATTTCGACGGGGACAAATTACCTATGTAAAAATATTGAAATATTCAGGAAACACAAAGAACTGAAAAATAAATAATCTATCATTCCTAGCAATAAAAATATACTATGTCATTGTTCTTAAATAAACATTGTATTTGTTAAAACAAAATTCTAATTTCATGTTTCATTACCTATTTAATAAGACAGTTAAGGTATTATATAAAAAGAAAAAATAGAAATAAAAACAATCATAGAAGGTTTTTTCAAATATCATATATAGGATATTATTATGTTTTTGATTGTTTTTCTAAGTTACATAAATGCTAGTTAAATTTCAATAAGGTAGAAATTATTTCAATAACCTGATATATAAATAAGTTTGTATTTTATATTAATTTTCATTAATCGTAAATGACAGATAGCACATTGAAAATGTATTTATATAAATGATTTTTTTTTCCTGAATCCAAGAACAGAATAACTCTCACATAGAAGAATCGTTCCCAAAAACGACGGTATATTAGTTCATTACAGATGCATACAATTTATACTTAATTTACTTATCGACTTGTATGTATTTAAAATTATATTTTTTTTTTTTGTATTAAAACGAGGTTACAACAATGATATTGCTTAAACTATAATGTGTTTAATTAAATTTTAGTTTATATACGATTCTATAAACATAATAATTAAATAATATTATAATATGTTAGTAGAATATGTATATATAGGTAAAATGCAATACTTTATTGTAAATTACATAAAACTTATAATACAATATCATAGCCAAGATGTAAAAGTTACATAGAACTGGTAAAATATGGTATGGGTATAAGTACTATGTGGATATTGAATGAGTATGGGCAGTTTGTACGTGTCTATACCGGAGAATGATGTGTCCCGAGTGAAATCGCACAATATTCTACGTGTTTTGAGATCATATAGTGTTCGGAAAATCTCATTATATTTCTGTTCGATGATAAAAAATAAAAATAAAAATATAGATAAGTAAATTATTTTATTTTACAACAAAAAAATTGATCTAAACTCAATAACATTTCAATAATATACTATCACGTGTTAAAGAAATCAAATCTTGTAGTGTATTGATTCTAAAAATATATAATGGTCTAAAGTATAAGTTAATTCAAAATCAAAATGAACGAAAACAGCAAAAAAAAAAAAAAAAATGATTTTGAATATAAATATAAAATAAGTATAACGTAATCATACCGGATGAACGATTCACCAATTTCATTTTGCGATTCTCACTTATCCATCGCACGACATTGAAGTTTTCCATTGAAATAGGTAAGTGTGTGTGTGTGTGTGTGTGTGCAGTATTACATGAACGTTTTTTTGTATCGATAAAACGAATAATAATAATATACGCATATGTGTCTACTATGTATACAACTATACCTACAGATGGTCAAGACAAGTCAAAATAAATAAATACAAATCCAATAGATACAATCGAATTGGCCATGATTATAATATAAACTCAGATTCCTTCAGAATCTAATATAGAATTCGAATATTTAAACGGGAATTTTTTCAAATTAAATTTCATTCATTCCATCGTGATAGAGAATGAAAATAAAACACGTAAAGAGTAACACCTTTAACATAAAATATGTCGAAGGTTTCAACATTTTTCTAAATTGTAAACAATATTTCAACACGAATTTTTTTCTTATATTCCTTTTCGTATTTTTGAATTATTGAAACTTTGCCGTATTCAATGTTTCTAAACGGGATCTGATACTATAATTAGACAAATGTTTAAAAATCCTTATTGAAATTATCACAAATCGTTGGCCCATTATATTGATTTTATTAAAATGTTCATCAATGCACAAAATAAAGAGACAAATATAAGGGGATATAATGACATTAAAAATATAGGTAATCAACATCTGTAAGCTGTTTCCATTTTTAAGCACATTCCTGTTTTTTTTTCAAAATTCATATTTATATATTTGAAACTTCTCATCGGCAAATTAGTACATAGAAATTCAAATTAAACTGATGGAGTTCCAACAAATTTCAACCGAATTAATTAAATATTTTACAAAAATAATTTTTAACTGTTTATAAACACAAACTACTTTATAATAAATTGAAGACTCAATTCCATAAAAATATTTAATTTATTTTGGCAATCGTACCACGAATATTGGTATACGAATTACGATTAATGCATATTTTCTGCGTATCCTGCTTCGAACTCGTCAGAATAATCAGTGATCGATAGTAATATAAAATATTTTAATATTTATAAACATCGCTCTATATTTATAAGCATATTATGGAATTTGAGTAGATGATTCGTAAATAATTTTCATATGTACATCATTTCATTACTCATATATTATATTACAGGAAAAGTAATTATCCCTCCTAAAAATAGAAAAAACTAATTATTCAACAATTTTGAATTTTTTTTTAACGATTTTCGACAAATTAGTTTCAAATTTTGATTTTCTTTGATAAGTGAACAGAATACTATTTTGTGATTAATTTGGTTCGAACATTTTCAATTGTGAGTTCGATTTTTGAACTGAACCGAACACCCAGTATTCAGTTCGGTTCGGTTCGGTTTGAAAATCAAACAGTTCGTAACATCACTAAATATTATACTAATTAGATAATTATTAGCTTTGTAGCTGATTTGATGTAATTATTACTCGTGTGACCAACTTGAAAGCTCTAAAGACCTAAGACGCTAACAAAAAAGTTATTAATAATGTAAATCTAAAACAAATGATTAAAAAATGAAACCCAAATCATTATATGAAAATAAAATCATAATACAAAAATTAAAAAATTAAACTATAACACGAAAAAGATTTGATAATGTTAAATTATACGTTTCGCGTGTGAACCTTTTACATTTTCAAATTTTTACAACCCTCATTTATTTTGACTAAATGAGAATATTATATAAAATACATTATTTATATTATCTATTTTATATAAATATTTATATATTTCGAGTATATTATAATTTAGATATATCTATGAGGTAAACAAATTGGCAATTCAAATTAGCTTAGTGCTAAATATTTTACATATTATTTTAACAGTTCTCATTTGGTTATGAAAAATAGAAGATTGAAATATTTTTTGAGTGGATAAATATTTAAAACTAAAGAAAATATTATTTAATGCTACCTATTTAATTTTCCATTAATTTGTAAAACTATGTTGAAAATAATGCCAATAATTTATTGAAATAAAGAGATTTTAATCGTGGGTCACCTCCGACCGTCACAAAAAAATGCATTGATCAACAATAAACATCGAATAAAAGTAAAATAAATTCAACTATTTAATGATGTACTTTAAAATTGCAAAATTAAAACTTCACCATAATTTTTTTTTTTTTATTGAAAATACGTATCTTTCAAAAATATAAGTTCAATAAATCGGATACCATCCTGTACACCAGAAAAGTTTCAGTTAATATTTATATAATAGTACGTATATTTCGAGTACATAATTTAATCAATGTTATACTGTCAAGTTACATTTAGTATACACCCTAAATTATAATTTTTTTTTTTCAAAAAAACAAAATATGACTGGGAATGAAACAATTTTATAGGTGAAAAATTACTATGAAATATTCATAAAAAAACAACATAATTTTAAGACCATACTCAACTGAAACTTATATTTATTACATTTTAAACTTAAAATCTATTATTTTCCAATTAATTTTATAAACATTTTTAAAAATTTAATTCAATCAACATAATACTTAAATATATATTGCTATGTGAAAATGTCAAATTTTTGATATTTTTTTTCACCCAAAATTTGAATACATACAAAATAATAATATATTATGTGGTGAAAAATAAAGGGAAATTTTAAATTTTCATTAAGTACGATTATAACTAAGTATCGAATTTCAAGATTTTCTGAATATAAATATAGTGCCGAATTTTTAACATTCAAACAAAATTGCAGATATTAATTCCCAAAAACCACTTCTTTTAAAACTTCGAATTAACCTAAAAATCTTAAATGTCTATAAATACACCAAAATTGTAAAACAATTATTTTTAATATGAATAACCAAAATCGAATTGGATAACTATTTTTAGGTAATTTGTCGGTAGTCTCTCTGTACGCATTTATCGAAAATTTCAAAATGACCACTCAAAAATACTATTTAAATGATTTAGATATTAGGAATAAATGTACTAAATTTATTTAAGTTTTCTGGTAGAAAAGTTGTTTATAGAAAGAAAAATAATAAACATCATACTTTCGCAATCTATATCTGCTGACTCCGGTCAGAATTTAAAATTGAAAAACGTAATTAAACGTTATACAAAACGAGAATAAATTTAGCAATGAACAAAAGCGATAATTTCTGAAAACGTTTTCAAGCTCTGCTTATGGTACGCCTTAAAATGAATTACTTTAACAATTATACGAAGATGAAATTTGAAATAACAAATATCTACTTTATTGTACGTATTTATTTCACAACATTAAGTATTTTCAACGTATTCTAAACACAAATACTACGACCATATGCTTAAACCAAACAACATGTCTATTATAATATTAACGGGAAACATTATTATTTTTTCTATAATGCAATAAGGAAAAAATAGTATGTATAATAAAGGAGTATCTAAATATTATAAACAAAGTTTCCTAATAAATTATGTTTTTTTAATTTGTTTTATAAAACAAATTTTGAGTCAATTAACACATCATTACGTTTAATGCTATAATGTCCGCTATCAGAATTCAATATTGTAATTAATATTATTATAAGTTATTTATATCATGGTGTTAAGAGATGAAAAGGTACTTTTAAATTTTTGATTAGTAATAATTTACTACACCTAGACAATAAACACTATCCCGCATCGAATGAAGAAAAATGCATGTCAAATGCGTTATCCGTTTTTTCTATGTATCCATTTATGATAATATGAAATATTGACCTATCTAGCGTAAAAATTGATCGAGAATATAATAACAGTATGCGTAAATTACTAATCACATATATAATAAGATAATTAAATAAAGTAAAACAATTTATTACGAAGAATTTCATTGGTTAATCTATTAACAGTAAACATCAAAATATTTATAGGAGAGGAAACTAAGTGTTTTTAATTTGATCAGAAATATAAAATAGATGTTTGTTACATATATTATGTGAGTTATATACAAAATAAACAAGACTAAGTATAAAAGAGTCATCAATGTTATTGTTAAGTAAATTGATGATAAACGAAGCCAAAGAATAATATCCTCTTTGATTAAAATATGGCGAATTTTAATACGTTAAATTATCTGCCTAACCAGAGTGGGAAGTCTTTGATACATTAAAACATTTAAATACTTACATTTAAAACAAATATAGCGAAGGACTTAATTTTAAATGTCTTACGATTTGACAATAAATGTTGACTAACAATTTGATATTTATCTATACTTATTCAGAGACCAATTATGATACACCGATCATTAAAATTATTAGTCATTTTGTGATAATCAAGTATTATCAGAAGTTTTAATGGATTTATAGACTTTCGCGTCATCGGAAAATAGCAATTTTTTATATTACATAAATAACGATCGATAATGATTATATTCACTATTATATTATGTTCAAACGAATATTTAAACCTAGGTACATAGAATAAGATACGTTATTAATAACTTAATAAGTACGAATAAAATACTAAGCTGAACATACTACATTTTTAAGTAAATATAATGCAAATATAGGTCGACTATTTTATGAGATGTACAATAGTTTTCTACGCTTTTAATATTCATGATATGTAAAGTTGTTCTAAAATAAAAATACATATAATACATCTAATATAACTTCTAAAGCCTAGGGGGTCATATTAAACTAAATAAAGTAGAAACATGAAACAAATTTAAAAGTTGTGTATTACAGCTATAGAAATGATATTCTGCACGAGTATATTATATTATAATACTACAGACATATTTTATATATTCAATATTCATATTATGTTCACGCTTTAAACTATACATTTGTAATATTCCTCTGAAGATTTTTTGTTTTGGCGAATCCAAACAGAGACCGGCTTGAATTACAACTAATAATATTTAATGTTTTGTATTCACGTGCTTCATTAAATTATTGCCAAAACCCATTAACATTCCATCCACAATGGATCCTTTCAAATAACCCGGTTTAACAAATCATAATTTTGTTCGTAAAATGTTGAAATTCTGAAAATCCTGAAATTTTCAACACGGTGTAGTATATTTTCTAAGTCGTTACCAAACATTTTAAAAATTGTAGACACAAATAATATCAATAACGTATACGTAGGTTTATGTTTTAAATACCTATACATTATCATTACGTATGTTATATTATACTAAAAATTATCAAAATGTATAAACGAAATAATAATTTAAAATAATAATGGGGCATGATAACTTTTTCACAAAGACTAGGTCGATATGGATGGACTACGATGGTTCGGATCACACTAAATTAAACAAAAAATAAATAACATTATTATTTTATTACAACTATAAAATTACCACTCGAATCCACTCATAAATTTCCCAAATTTTTCAGGTAAAAAGAAAATGGAATATTGGTGCACAAAAGTAAATTATTAATATAAATAGTCTATATGAGTTTCAAGTCTCTAGTGCCGAGTTTCCAATATGTCCAATATACACCGTTCACTGTAATCGTGTACTAACCGACGCACCCTATTCTTTACGGTTTATATAATAAAGCCATGTTATAAGTCTTATTACGTAGCCATTGAAAGTGGTCGTCAAAACAACAGCTGTTAAACTAACTGTTAGCAGTTCTCTATCAGTAAAAATATTGTAAAATTATATTGTTATAATGAAAACCATAGTTCATAAATAGGTAACTACGGTCTATAAGCGCTAAAAAATTGTTTTATAAACTTATCACAGGGACAACTTTGAATACTATATTTGTATACCCTTCGGGCAACCATTATATCTTAAGCCGTGTTATCAGTTGTGTGATGTGTCGTGTTTAGCGCTTACCAACAGTTAATACCATAGAACAAGACAAAATTCAACACTTTTCATCGTGTGATTACACGTTTCGGATACCCTATTTCAGTTAATATATTATATTATCATTATAAACCACGTTTGCATATGATACCGGGTGCAGTACATTGCAATTGATAACAGCATAGGTCGAAAAATGGCCCCGTTGAATGAGTTGCTAACTTTGAGATGAATTTCCAAAAATTACATAGATTTAGAAAACCCTATTCTGAACATAAATATTCCATGTTATAATCAAGTATTAGACCGAATGTACCTTTAGATAATTTACATTTTTTTGACCTTTACATAATTTGCCGTTGCTATTTGTGGATCAGATGACTGAGTAAGGGTTTATTTAAACTAGAATTAAATCAAGATATTATATCTTACGATATATGAAAAAACTATATTAAATTGGTAAAAAGTAAACTAAATTGTACACTTTTATAAGATAAATGATTTTTTGCTTAATTCGAAATAAAATAATATAATAGTAAAATTCAAGGTCAATGAAGAACCTCAAGATATTAATATATTTGTTTTTAACTTCATACAATTTTCAAGACATATATATGCGTGTTTCAAAAACTAATGCAAGTTTTATTTAAAAATAAATTTATTATTTTCTATTTCACCCTACTGTCAATAGTGGATTGGAAACGAGAATTTGGACCGTTGATAAATTACTATTTAGGGAATATCCGTAATCGATTTTCACACAAATTTTCGACAGTTTCTTCTTACGCTTGATAACACTACTACAGGGAAAATCGAAAAATGACCGCTCCTCCATTCCAAATAAACGTGAATTCCCACCCGGGTAATGAATACTCGTGTGAATGCGTATTAATTGAGGCACTCGTTCTCTGCTGGAAATTTTCGTGGAGTAAATATTGTAAAACCAAATAGTGTAAATAAATTCCAAATAGCAATTACATATTTCGGACATGTTGTTACAATATCCTAAACAGATGTTAAAATATTAATTGCTAAATTATGTGTGTATTACATGTTTTTTATGTTAGCCATGTTTTCGAGTAATTTTGACAATATATCCAATGTATCCAATTATTATCCATGGCTGAGCAATACAACACTCAGACAATACGGTTGATTTCATATTGCAGTAACCGTTCACGGAAACATTGTCTAAACATTTAATCAAAATATTCGATTGGAAAAAAAATTGGGCGGGGTGAAATAAAAAAAATAAATACTAAACGGTTTGTCGGGTCCCCATTTCGAGTATTTTACGATAACCTGCTTATATCTATCCACGGCGGCGGGTGATGGAATTTGAAAAATAATTTCTATCTTGTCATCTGAAATCGATGCTGCTACCCCGAAATATTACATACACGCGTTAAATATTTCGTTACCAAATAACTCATACGAATTTCAGGTACTAAACCACTGTGACGTATTGACCATTTAATCTATATACGTACATATTAATCGTCAAATACCGCACCCGAACATATAGAAAACTGAAATTTTTAGAAAATATACCTTTAGTAAAATAGGTGCCAGGATATGAAAGAATTTTTCAGTTTATTGTTCATGAGCGAAACAGGGTAATTTATTTGTGTTATTGTATCGCACGTAGTAAATAACTTTTATTTACTTTTATTAAAATTTTAATAATCTAGTAATAACAATTCTCTCTTCTACCGTCCCTGCTCGAGTTAAAAATTTCACATCAAATGCAATTTTAATTATTGTTCAGAACACGAATAAAACATGTGATTCGCATATTGAAATATGCATGTTTGTACGTTTTTCAAGAAATAATTTTACAATATTTTTAAATTACGATTTTTTAATCATTACCATGAACACGAACAATATTCTCGTATTATATAGGTATTATAGGTACACGTGTTCTTATACATTGTTGTTCAAAAAATAACGTCACAACATATTGAAATAGTGATATTTTACATATATTAACACATTTTCGACACGTGTCTTTGAAATATTAAGTTTACAATGTTCGTTTATAAAATATACACAACACGGAACAACAATGTTTTTTTTTTTTTTTGGAAATATGATAAAAACCAAAAAAAAAACAAACAAGTTAAAAACATATTTTCATAATATTCATACGTTCCATTATTATTGGCATCTGGAAAGTATCTACTTGTTCGATCGAGACATTTTCCATTTGGTTTTTAGATTTTTCTATAACACTACTTAAAAAAGTGTTTATACCTACATGTATATACTAATTTGACGTTTAATTGCGTTAAAATTTACCGCATTCCAATGTAATTTTAATTATTGATTAGAACACGGATAAAACACCTAATTGGCATATTTAAATACTCATGTTTTCACGTTTTTCCAATAATTATTTCACAATATTTTTAAACGCACCTCGAACTGGAACGAAACACCCGTATTAGATTATAATATTATAAAACACAGGTGTTTTGGCAATGCCGTTCAAAATGTGATGTCACAATACGTATAAAAAAACCCTGATGTTTTACATATCGCGTATTGAACACGTTTTCATCTACGCATGTCTCTGAAATATTAAGACGATTATACAAAGTCCGTTTGTAATAAATATTCCGAACACGGTATTCCAATGGTTTTTTTTCGGAAATATCATAAAAAACAAGTTTAAAACATTTTTTTCACAATATTGTTCCGTCATTGGTATCCATTAGAAAGTCCAATGAATATATCGTCCGGCCCGAAGAGACATTTTTCGTTTCGTTTTTTTTAGATTTTTCTATACGTTCCGTTGCGTTTTAACGGTCGAGTGTGTGGACGCGAAAAAAATCACTACCAAACTCGTCCCCAACCGTTTTCGTCGTTCTCGGTTTCCGCGGGGCCGTTTCGCCCGGCAAAACCGAGCACTGGGAAGGGGGGGGGGCGCCCGACGTCGGTGATGAATTTCCATTACTTATAATTAAAACGATAAAAACGCGGCCGGGAAAATGACGGCGCGGGGGTGGACCGGTCGGCTGGCGCCACCGTTTGTCCTCTTCGCGCGTAACATACGCATACGGCTTGCGCGTGTGCGGGACACTGGCGTGCGGCCAACGACGGAGGCGGCGAGCTGCGGTCGAGTCAAAATATGGCGAAAGGTTCTAGGAAAAAAAAAAAAAAAGAAAAAAGCACACCGAATCTCCTTATCGATAAAGTTTATCGCCGAGACGATTTATCCCTGGAAACGATAAACGGGTAAACAAATTTTCGATTTTCCAATTGTACCAGTGCGCTCGTCGGATATTGTTTCCGGGAGTCCCGGGGAGGGGGGGACGGCTCTGCGGGCCCGTCGAATTTTCGGCCCACTTCCCGCGGACATTGTCGTCGTATCTGAGAACGCCACATGCGTTTGTTACGTCGATGATTTTAAAATTTCTTTACAATATCTGTTTCCCGAAATTTTCGAAACTTGGATTTATATATTATTATATCTTACATGTTCTACGAGCGAACGTAGAGGAATCGTTGGCATGCCGGTAAGACATCGATAGGAAGTCGGACTTAAACGATACATAGAATTTTTTTCATTTTTCCAGTGATTTCCTGGGTGAAGAAGAATAAGTTTCTTCCGTATGGCGTTCGTACCCATACACTAACGGATGACATTTATATTCGAAATTGGCTACTATATATAGAGTGCGATTTCCGAGTTATTGAAATTTCAAAATAAAGTGTATCTGGCTAAAACTGCACGTTTATTCGGATAATGAGTATGTAACGAAATTATATGATATAACATAACAATATTATTTTATTATAATCTCGCCGTAATATATTATTAAATATTCAAATTTTTAACTGCAATATTTATGTAGGTATATCACACCGATCTTAGCTCAGAACCATTTTTTTCGAAATAAATTTCGAACACACCAGTATCCTAACAGATGAGTGAAGTGCTTCTATCCCCTAATGACCACTTTTTTATTTTGTATTTAATATTATTATCATCTATTGTTTTTATATATTACATTTAAATATATAATATATATAAGTTTGCCACAGTATTCCTTATCGAATAGTCGATAGTCTTCTCGACTGGTTTTCAATTAATCATAAATTTATTATTGCTATAAACGTTTTTTTATGAAATACTATAGATACGTGTATAATTTATACTTTATATATAATTTCTCTTATCATGAATGAAATGTATCCTAATTTCGGGGTCGCAAATAGACTATTGGATATAATTGTTTTCAATAGCATTATATTTGGGACACGAGTAGTTTGCAGCTAGCTCATCACATGCTATTATAAATACCCTCGGACGCTTAATTCGCACATGAGCTTGAAAAGGAACAGTGCCCCAATAACAATTTCTTTATCAGTTATCAGTGTTATCGTATCGTATTGTCGCGTATCGATTTGACTTATCGCGGAATCAGCTATAAACCGAAATTTAAATAACATATATTATTTATTAAAAATTTTAATTAAATATGGAGTGTGTACACCGTAATTTAAACTTCAAATAAAAAAAAAAAACTTTGCTACCATTAGATCAACAGAAACAGAATATTCTGTAATATTTGAAATGGTATTTAACTGATATGCGATAGCATGTTGTGATACTGATAAGGAAATTTCTAACGAAGCGCTGTTTCTAGACACTAATATATCGAGTGTATACCTCGACCCTGGTGGTAAAATAATATGCACAAATAACTGACAATTGATTCCAAAGTCTTGTACCGTGCAGTGGTACTCAATGATAATAGTTTCTATAAGTTACGTTTATTTGTGAAAAAGTAATTTTTATGTTAAAATATGTGAAATAATGAAATTTTTAATAATTTAGTGTACTATATTATTATTTATAAATTTGGTTATATGTGTTATAATTTAAATACCACTTTAAATTGACTTATTGTTTGTTTTATGCGAATCTTTTATGAAACAAATCATTGCACAAAGATACAAAGTGGTAATAAAGCTACTGACATGAAATAATTATAAATTAGTTCAATTTCAATTATTATATTTTAAATTTTTCGGAAAAGATCTTTGAAATGGTTTAAACAGAACTGTTTAAATCCATATTCTATATCCTTTTGATATTTATTAACTACACTTGTGTCTTTCCGAAATAAAATCCTAGCTTTTCTGCTCAAATAACCAATCACTGATATCACAGATTTATAAGAACATGATTACTTTAGAGGGTACAATATAGCAAATAGATCATCCTTAAGCGCTTTAATTTCTGTGCCGAGTGAAAAAGTAATTTTAATTTTTCGTTCATTCATTTTCTCGTTTTGTCGTTTCAGATAGAAATTAAAATCTGAATACTCGAAAACTTTCATTTCTCTAACAATATATAACAAATTAATATTTACTTTAAATATGTTTTTTTTTAAATTAAAAAAAACTACCAATAAACCAAATTTATTACAAAACTATTACAAACAAAATAAATATGTGGATCTTAACGCTAATGATGCTACAATTAAATTTTACGATGCTTTAGACTTCTGTATTTTAAATTATGTTTGATCTGTATTGAATAAACAATCGAAGTTTCCTAGATGATTTTCTAAAAAACTTAGGAATACTGTTATTTGGAAAATGGACTATTCAAGCCTTTGAAAAAGCTTAATGATTACTCTTCTTATAGTGATGGGTATAAGATCGAGTCCAAGAAATGTCATTCATTAAATATACCTATAGTTATGTAAAAAAAATATTAATTATTCATTTATTTCAAAACCTTGAACAATTTTTTCATAGAAACTGGGCTGATTATGATATACCTGTTAATGTTAATTAGGTCAATGGTGTTTTAGGTCCAAATAGCCGTTATTAGTGAAAATCAATTTTCATGAATTTTTTTATATGGAAAATTACAAACTGATATGTTTAAAATTAAACAGTTTTAAGTTTTTTTTTTTTTATAATTTTTACTATTTACTCCTATAATTCTTCAAAGGAAAAAGATATTATATTAATTTTATTATTATTCATTATATTATACAATAAATTAGTCTAATTACAAATTATTGCATTACCTAGTAAAAACAATTAAAATGAGAAGTCACTAGAATTTACGTACGGTAAAAAAAAAAAAAAAAAAAGACGGGTACAATTTGGACTATGAAATTTACATTTCCCCGCAAAATTTACCATCCTAACATCTGTAACCATAACTTCGTCTATGAATAAGATAATTGATCTAGGATTTATTTTTGACAACATATTTTATTTCCATTCATGTGAAAATATATCCTGTAAAATTCTTGAATTGTTACGATTCGTTAACCGTATTTGCATTAATTTTAAACCATCATCATCTATTATGTCTCTTTATTGTTCTATGGTTAGTTTTGTTTTAGAATGTGGTATAGATCTGGGTTCCAAACACTGATAAATGGGAGCTTGAGCATGTCTAGTGGAAATTCCTTAAGTTCTGTACATTTGTTTTAAAAATTGAGTGCCCGCTACATGATTATTCGCCTGTTCTTTATGTCATTACATAAAATCTTTAGTTGATTGAAGGGTTGATAGTCTTTTTGTTTTTATCAACGATTTTATATTCTCATATAGATAGTCTAATATTATTGGGCAATGTACATTATTTTTATTCCTCCACGAAACTTTCGCCGATTCCATCCCTTTTCCATTCCTATTTATCTTGCACATTATTTTATAAATAGTCTTTATACATAATGATAAAGGTGGCTAATGAGAACACATCATTTCTTACCTGAATTATTATTATTATTATTATAATTGTAGTTCAAATTTATCATTATTATAATTATTTCATCGTTATTTTTATTCTGTTTATTTAATACACTTTAATTTTAGTTTGTCTGTAATTAGTTTTAACTTATTTTGAATTGGGTTAACCCCGTTAATATATCAATCAATAAATAAATATATATATATATATTTTGTATTATTATATTTTATAAAATATTATTAATATAGTTCTTGAAACTTATCATTTTCAACAATTATTTATTTTAGTACACTGCAGACATTTCTTGGTAATTTTCCAAAAATGTTTTCTAATTTGCACTTATTATAGACTTTGTATTAAACTTCAGGTTTTATTTTGGATATACAATTTGCAATTTTAATTTTAAAATGTTGGAAAACTTATCCAATTATACGACTATTAAACGTAAATAATATAGGTTTTACATATTTTATTAACTTTGAAAAAAAAAAAAAATTTTATAATTTTATAATTTTCTCTATTTGGTTTATTAAACTTATTACAAAATTTATCTCAGGTGTAATGTATAATACATATTATTTCCTATAATTTATACTTACTCATATCGCCTACCTACTATAAAGTTATAACTATCCCATTTTTGGACCGGTTGCAACTCATAAAATATGGAATATTAATTTAGATTTGTAATGATATACATAAAGGACACACTCATATATCATTAAAATGTTTTCAAGAAAAATATATTGTTTTCAAAATATTTTCCCATCATTACAAAAAAATTTGAAGAAATATTTTGAAATATCATGCACATTTATTTTGCCAAAAAATTCACATTTCTATAATACTTTATTATAACATCTTCAAAACATTTTCCAATTAAAATTAAAAAAATAAAACAAAACTATCCAACAGGGGGATGGGAAGGATGATTGCTGTTGATTGACGTTGGATTCTCTCCTTAAAATGGCAGATTATTTAAAGTCCATAACATATCGCTGTTTCAGAACTGGGGATCAAAATGCTGACCTCCTGACTCAAAACAAATATTCATAATTGTGCTACCTTAGATTCATATATATGTAATTAGTTCTAAACATACGAGTATAATCACTTAAGTATTTCAAATGTATCATTTTATTGTTTGTACTCATGCTTTGTAAATGTTTACACCATGGTTATTATATTTTTATAATTACATTTTATTTTTTATTACGATTCAACAAAAACTTAGTTCATTTTTACTTTTTACATAATGAAACGTAATATTACGTCTTAATACATTATAATATTATACTTTTCCCTGATATTTTTTTAGAACGAAGTTTGATAATATTACATCAATGTGTCTTTATATATTATAAATATTTGTATACTTCGAATAGATAACCTATGTTTGACATCCAACCACCCCATCAGAGATATAGCAATATCAAAAAAAAAATTTTTGATGGAGGAGGATAATTCATTTTTTTTTTTTTTGTTAATTTATTTTTGTCCAGAGCAATGTATTGATTTTGTGTACAATTCCTATTGAAATAACCTCTATACACTATCATTTTGAGGGGATTAAAAACCACACTACACGGATTTAGCCTATTCCCCCCCCCCCAAAAAAATATATATTTATTTTTCTTCTACATATTACTTATAATATATTTTTCGATTGAACAATAAACATATTAATTATTATACTGAATTTTAGTAAACAATAATTTAAATAAACCTATCTGGCCAGTTCTATAAAGTTGTATTAAACTGCTCCCAGATAACTTTTGAATATTGTCCGTAAACTATCAATAAATATTTTGATAATCCAAACACTGTATGAAGATGTACTATATTTTGACATTTGACTCAAATTATGCATTATTTAACATATTTGGTCAAACATTAAAGTTATTAAAAAATATACTCTATTACAGTTAGAGTATATTATCAATGTATAGTAAGACTGTTGAAATGTTTGTTGAATAATTTTTATTTTCCATATATATAATACAATATATATATATATATATATATTATACATTACTGGATTTATATGGTTTTTCTCATGTATCCAACTGACGAATAATTTATTTTAGGTATATTTGAAAATATTTGAACTTGCAATTTAAATACTTGTCGATAAAATTAACTTGTTTATATATATTATTTCACTGGTCCCGACGTTGAGCGACCGTTTAAAACGCATCCGTTGACGTTTAATTATATCCATTATTATACTACCATGACCAAGTCTATCATCGTATAGTGTTCACTTGTCTCCTCCTTACTGCACACGTTGTCATTTACGATGTTTAAGGGAATGACATAACAATAATTTTCAGTGGTAAAAACTTTTCTACGAAAACCAAATGAAAGACCTCTTAAAATGATTTTAGAGTTTAAAAACTTTTTTTTTTAATTTATAGAAAACATTATTTTCAAAACAATCTCATAAATAGAAACATTGAGAATGAGATATTGTTAAATAGCTTACAAGATCGTATCCAAAATATTTTTCCTTAAATATATTTTTTAATGTTTTATTTACAAAAACCTTTTAAAAAAGCATGTTTTTTTTTTTTTCGTAAACTTGATCTTAAAAGATTATCGTGTATGTAAAACTGGTACGGATACGGGACAATTATTAAATTACTTTTAAAATAAATTGAAATTTTTTTAAATTGTTGGATTGCTTATTTTTTTTTATTTAGAATGTATCCACTTAACGTCACAGAATGTGTCGTTTACATCTACACCTCACGATCTCCCAACAACCTGTTTGGTTTTCGCGGGGATCAACCAGCTTTTTATAAGAGATTATTAATAATTTAAAAAAAAAATGTAATCGTTATAACATCGTAAAAACAGAATCTGATTTAAGATTTTTTTTCTTTTTCTTTTGCATTAATTTTATAAATCACTAAATTTATCAGTTTTAATTTTACACTGTATTATTTATCACTCAAAATTAAAAATTAAAATATACAAAATTCTAAATATATATGAAAGAAATTTAAAAAAAAAAATTGATTGAAACGTTTTTGTCATTTAAAATTTTGTGTTGAATTCAGTTATGTAACGATTAATTGTTACATCAAAAATTAATTATATAAACTGTACAAAATAAATTTTATAAACTAATGTTATTAATTTTTTATTGTTTCTAAAATTTAGAGGTATAAATTTAAAGTATATTTAATATATGTCCTATATTTTAAGGGGCATAATTTTAAATTCCACATAGAGCGAATTACTATTGTTTATTTATTTAGAAAACCATTTCGGAATTGATGATGGACATTTTATTTTAAGGCAGCAAATAGGGAATAGAAGAATTTTGGTCATCAGGTAGAAGGATATCGGCAGTGAATATATAAAATTTATAATGATTTTGGGTGGAGTTTAATGTAATATTGTACACATAACTAATACTGACAAAAAATTGTAATTCATTTTTATGGCGAAACCGTTTATACTATTTTGGTAATATATTATATTATAAATTAAAATACATGGTAACATAGTAACCATTGGAATTTTATTTCTTATCGAAAAAAATAATTATAAATTTATTAATATTTACGTTTATAAAAGGTAATTATTCTTAACGCTTAAGAAAACTACAAAAAACATCTAAACACTATCTTTAGAAATAACTATCTAAGATACATTATATATTATTAAAATAATATAAAGGAATAGTAATTGATATATTTTTTTTTTTTTTTTAATTTCGATTGGTTATATGTAGATATATATAAAATATAGTTAATGAATTTAAACATTTTTATCTATTAGTAGAGAAAATAATATTTTTATCAAAATTAAACTAAGTGTAGTTTCATTAATTCGTATTGAAACAAATCACTGAATTGTTCATTTTTAAATAATCACTAATATAGTGACGCAATCGAATGCTGTATCATAATTTATAATATTTATGTATATGAGGACCTATATTACCAATTATTTGTTGTAAAGTCCCATTCTTTATTGAATCCGTTTTATATATTACTAGATATTTTAACGATAATTATTCGTTAAATGTATTTATTCGGGAAAGAAAATAATAAGTGTTTTTTCAAAATAAAATATTCTCTCAGATAGTGATTAAAACTATTCAGTAATTATTAATCTTTATAGGTGGGAGGTAGTTGTATAGTTGATTATAGAAAAAGTTACATTGATTTAGGTACTTGATTTTTAATAGTCGATGTTGTTTGATTTTCATTTTTCTATGGCATTAACGACGAGGAACAGGAATTATCACTTTATCTGTGTCAAACCATGGAATCCAAAAAAAAAAATGTATTGAATTCATTTTTATTCACTACTGATTAACTTTATTTGATGATCAATCGTTATATCAAATTTGAAAAACCTATAATTGTCTGTTTTCCCTTACTCTCCAAAAAACTCTTGTTTTTTTTTTTTTTTTTTTTTAATAAGATTAATATGGCTAACCATTTGACTAGAATATGAATATCGAAATAAAATTAACATACATTATTATTTTAGTTACGTATATTTTATAAATGAAATACATTCTATTTAACGCATGATGATTTTTGGTGTTAACCATTACCATTATAATATTGTCGTCGTTAATATTATAATTATTATTATTATAATTATTGATATTTTACGATTGTTGTTTACGTAGAATTTTTTCGCCAGCCGGGAGGTCAATTCGTATAATTTATTTTTACGGATTCGTATTATAAACAAATTATATTTACATAGCACGCAGAGTGGTTGGTTTTCTTTTTGAATTCGTTTTGGCATTACAATTTTGCGTCGCTGTGGTTTAAAAATATACGAAATGATAAATGAGATGCCGGAACGTCAAAGTTTACGCAATACATTTTGCATTTTGCTCGTCGGACGGTCAGGTGACCTGTTATCACTTATCAGGCTGGGTGCCTATGAAGTGTTGATGGGTATATGGTGGTGGATATGACTTGACTTGCTTTATGGGGGGGTACTCTGTCTCAAGCCTGAGCTTCTTCCAGAGGGTCGGAAGTTTTAGGGAGTTAAGACGTGATGAGGGGGCGAATTTATGATGTTTGAAGATTTAGAATTTAAGAGGACGGTTTCTTTTGCGGCCGTTGAGTAGGCCGGGGCGGGTCGAGATTGATTTTATGTGTGGGAAGTGGGACGAAGAGATCGAGAGTTGGAGTTTAGTGGAGGAGGCATTTATGAATTCGCGAATGGACGGGATGTTTGTGGACGTCCTAATGGAGTGATTACTGACGAAGAATGGGAGGTCGGTGATCTGGCGGAGAGTTTTGTTTTGGACGGCTTCTATGCGGGAAGTTTTTTCTCGTGTACACTACAATTTTATTTTTGTCTCACGGTGGTGCTCATTTTATCGGCCGAGTTTCTACCGTCGTTGTACGCGTTCATTAGATCTCGTTCCGCAACCGTTGCAAATCTCGTGGGCAACGTCTACACTTTGTCACACGGCGCGGCGTGTTATTGCCGCCCGACTATTGTACCGCCGTCGCGCGTGTTTTTTATAATTATCGTTTTCGCGGTTTACGCACCTTCTGGTGAACGTCCGCTATATTGGGTGCACTTCAAATCAACTTGGTACACGGCGTGTTTTCACCAACCTAGTAAATACCACCGTAGCGTGTGTTGTCATTTACTACGGTCTACCCGTTTGGGGTAAAAAATCGTACACAGTGTACGTCGCACCATTTCTCGCCGTTTACGCGTTGCGAGTTGCGTTCATCGAAATCCAGCACGAGTTGCGCCTTGGTCAGCGTGTTCACATCCTACATCGCCGTCCACCTCGTATGTTTGGCAGTGGAGTCCAAAGGCCGTCGTGTGTCCAGCCATTTCACGCCGAAGGTCCAGCCACCGTGGTCACGTTCGTTTTTATTTTTTTATAAATTATTACTTGTACATTTTCTTATGTACCTTTGTTACTGATTTATTTTGTTTTGTTAACAAGGCAGCGCGTATTGTTTAGTATAAGCGGGGTTTTCTCTAATTTAGTTATGTAGGTACTTTCATATATCAATTTTCTACTGTTATTATAATAGTGTGTCCGGCATTTTAAGGCGCGTAACAAAAACAATA
Organism: Pemphigus obesinymphae; assembly: GCA_025469235.1. Classification (NCBI taxonomy): domain Eukaryota; kingdom Metazoa; phylum Arthropoda; class Insecta; order Hemiptera; family Aphididae; genus Pemphigus; species Pemphigus obesinymphae. Next base: position 22,785 of record JAIPRL010000916.1, on the reverse strand, counting down.
TTGTTAAATTTATTAATTTATATGTACGCACAATCCAAACCGCAACCCAACGTCCTTCAATTTATAAGCTCGCGGGTCTGTGCAGGTAACCGCATGACGTACGACTTGTCGGGCGAAACAGGTATATATTAGTATACATTATAAGTAGGACTCGGATGTTGATGCCCTAAAAAACCCAGAAAACTCAAAAAATTCCCTAAAAACATACAAAAATACCCTTAAAAAATTTAATTTATAAACTAAAAACATAAAAAAAAAATTAATAAAAACGTTTTTTAAATTACTTATTTTTTTACTTATTATTTTATTAATTACAATTGATATACATGTATATTAAATAACTAAAATACATAATATATTGAAGTTTAAATTTGAAAATTGGTTTTATGTAAAAAATAAAAATATATAATTATATAATTATAATAATAGTAATATCGTGAATTTTCTGACAATTATTGAAAAATAGTTTAAAAAATGATTTAAAATAACAAAAAATGACCTTAAAATGTAAAAAATTATCTAAAAATTAAAAAAAGTAAAAAAAATGCTAAAAAATGCAAAAGTCATCAACATCCGGGCCCTAATTATAAGGAACGTTTTATGTTAAATAGAATTTTCTTGTTTGCAGAATACAATATTCCTTTAATTTATTCAACTATATTTGACAAACTACATAAAAAGAAACATAGATATGTCACGGGTAATATTAACATTTGGATAATGTTGACATTATCCGGATAATATAACATTAACCAATGCATGCTGAATAATGTCATAATAATAATTAATTAATAGTGATAAATAAATATAAACTAACTACCTACTCTAAACTTACAATCTGAATTAATTATTATAATTTATTACATTATTAATTGATCAAATTTAAAAAAAAAAATTTACTTCTATAACTATAAGGATCACCCTAAAGTATATATTATGTAAATATATATGTAATATCTGTCAATTATTATACATGTGGTAAGCACAAAACTACAAAAGTATATTTTGTTCTTGCCATTTTTTAAATAAAAATATGGCTGGAAAAGCAGCAATTTCATACGTAAAAAGCATTACTTTGGGATATGCATTAAGTGCGCATGGTCTTTAAAATAAAATAAACTTCATTATAAAACCACTAGCTCCCTCCCTACACTCAGAATCTAAAATACATTTTTTCTCGTCGATATTATAAATTTAGTTAAAGTAATGTACTAATAACATTACATTAAATTTGTTCATATCTTAAAATCTCATTTTACCAACTATTTGGATTTAAATATATCAAAATGTATAATTTTCTTGAAAAAATTTAAATGGCTATAAGAAATAAATTGTGACTATGGATTTTCGAGATTTTAGAATTTCATTAGAGTAACTTATATTTAACCTAGAATATAATTTTCAGGTCTTTTAACCAAAAGTTACCTTTTTCAGGACTTAAAAATTTTTAAATCGAAAATATCTATAAATAGCCCAAAATTATATATTTTATTGTTGAAATCTAATCATCATGAATAAAGTGTTAAACTAAATTACGAAGAAATGAAAAATTTCGGTTTAATAAAATCGTATTTTTGCTTTTTTTTTGTAATTTTTTGGTAGTTTTTCCTTATGAATTAAAAAACTGAGAAAATCTAAAAATGACCTCTTTAAAGTACCACCAACTAGATGCAATTTAATCAGAAAAAGGGTAAGCTTGTAAAGATCGGAGCAATCCTTCTAGTCAACATTATGTACACAGAAAAATTAAAAAAAAAACATTACTATAAAACCAATAGCTCTTTCACTATGCGCAGAATGTAAAATATCCGAGATTAGTGGTAACAGCATGTTTACGCCAATTATATATTATATAATAAAACCAATTCTCAAAGTGCTAGACGTAAAAACAAAGTATAAAAATTAATTTTATACGACTTAAAGGACCATTCAACACAAACATATTTTTGGCTTAAAAAATAGTGTAAAATATAATAAAAATAATGGTACCATTAGAATTTATTTGTGACTATCCATTCGCGAGTTATCGACATTTTAAAAATGACATGTGACGTCACAGTTTCCATTGCCGTAGCGGCGGCCATATACGATACACGGTAATATTGTAGCATTTGTTTATTAACATAGAATAATGCGTTAAGAATTCAATTTATCTTTTGATATATATGATTATATTAGGTTTTCATTCAATATACGCTTGTGTGTTATTTTTATTTTAGTTGTCTACTACATTTATCTTACTTAACATCGATACATTTTTTCTTAGAATTATTTTGTTATAAACATCCCTATGTGCCGATTCACTTCACAAATTTACAACACATTGAACATTTCTCAGTTTGTCAGTTGTCCATTTTATTTTTAAATTTCAACAATATTATTGTCTTTAAAATAGCACTGCAACCATATAATTTTAAACCTTCGGCAAACGATTTACGCGAAGATTTTTAACCACAATGTTCAAGTTTAAATTCGTTTTTAGAACTAGATATTAATAACAGATTAAAAGTTAATAATTAAAATTGGTGTAAACTTGTAGAAAGTGTTTTATTTTTAAAAATCATATCGAATGTGTTTGCATTTTTAAAAAAATTAATTTTTTATGGTCGAAAATTCAGTGTATAAAAAATACTTTTAGATGAATAAATACTAAACATAACACGACAGCAAATGATACATCAAACAAAAAATGCACTAAAAAAAAAAGTAAATACTCAGTGAGCCGGTTATAGCAAATAGTTCTTGGAGGTTACACACAATTCACGCATTAGATTAATAATAGTTAGACCTAACCTAACCATGAAGGTCTTCATTGGGAAAAAATTAATTTTTGCATTTAAAAGGTACATTTTTTGGACATTTTGTAAGGTATTAAATGATATTATATTAGAAGTATGAGTTGTTATTTCATCTTGCATTCTTAAAAACACTAAGGATAAGTACCTAGAAATGAATAGAATTTATGTTGAATTCAAAGAAGAAAGGAAATTACCTATTTAAATATATATGAAATTTAATTTTGTTTTAAATTATTTATTTGATAAAATGTAATTTAATAAAAAAATAAAATTTTTTATATAGGTACTTTATAAATGTTTTCAATATATAGGTATATTATATTATATTTATAATAATTATACAATACAATAAAATACAGAATAATTTGACTAGAACACATTTACATTTTTTACATTTTTTAATCCTAAAATAAATGAATCCCCTTATCATTAACAGTGTGGACATAATTTTGTTCTGAGTATATGGAAATAAATCTGGTATTTATGGTATTTTAATTTGAAAATTGTAATGCTAAATTGAGTACACCGTGTTTATTATTATTTTTTTTTTTAGAGTACTTGTTTTTTGATAAACCCGAAATAGTTTCTTTTTCTATCTTCCTCGAAATTCTTTTACTTCTAATCGAACCTTCACTAATTGTTGACAAATTACAAACCCTTTTTTTGTTACTGAAAATAGTAGAAAAATGCAGATTTTAATTTAACCACCACTTTAGTATCGGGTATAAGTTGCTTATGCTATGCAATGAATTAGATTCATTCAAATTTCAAACACAAAAATGCTTAGAACATGCATGACATTGCCGACTTACCGGTAATAAAATTTTTTCATTTATAAAACGTATCCATTTTTTTTCAACCGTTGTGGTGATTTTTGTCTACATGGAAATCTAAAAAAATGATTTTTTTCCTGACAAGTTTTACTTAAACTACCTATATGATTTACAGCCAAAAACCGAACCCACAATTTTTTTTTCTTTACAACAGATAAGCGCAACACTACTGAAATAACTACTATAAAGTTATTCGTAAGTAGGTAATAGGTATATGATTGTAAGAATATTATATCGCAATAGCTAACAGATAAATATTTACCTAAATCTCATAAAATAATAAATTAATAATATCTCTACCTATACTACAATAGTAATATAGTACAATTCAAAGCATACATTATAACATGACATTAGATAAGATAAATACAGTTAACCATGAGATTTCCGGGGGTTTTGCTGTACCAGCCCGGCTCGACACGTTTTATTAGCGTTATGCGCTATTCAAGAGGCCGGGCAGGCATCTGACCCGCCACGGCGGAGTCGCCTCTCCGCGGCGGTCCAGCGTCGACATATGGGAGACGAACACCGGCCCGTCCCCGAAGGCACGGACCGTACCAAATTTACCGACGGGGTCTCACACCCCCGCCCGTTACTTACGACTCCGGTCAGAAGGGAGTCTATCCTACTCCTGTCAGATGTTTGGTCACAGGCAACCTTCGGTGTTATGCCGATAAAGCGGTTCAATACACCGGGTGGGCGGTCGCGCAAAGAGTTACCCCTGCGCGACCCTAACACCGTAGGATTTTCGCCTAGCCAGACATATGCTTATAAATCACATAGTAGCTCCCGCGACTGCCACCGCGAAGCCAAAGCCCCCCCGAACATGGTCACCCCGGATCGGGGTTAGGACGGGTAACTACCCGGTTTGCGCCGTTGTGCATGGTCGTTAGGGTTCCCGACCGTCCCACGGTACCGATCCGCGATCACCGGTAAGGTCTTCCGTCATTGCCAGTACCCAAGACTCAGCAGTGGGCGACTGCCGTGACTTGATTCGCGTGTGTGAACGTGCTACGGCTGACCTTTTAACGGACGTTCGTCCGAGAGCGGTGGTCGGTACCAGCTCTTGTCAGGCTTAAGAGATCCCAGATCAGCCATAAGATAAGTACAGTAGCGGCTCGTGGGCTTTGAAAGTGTGCGGGCGATTAAAAATTATTCATTTTTAAAAATCACAGAATGCAATAATTATGTACCAATTTAATGTGTATTTACTAAACTAAAATTAATACCATATAAAAAAACAAAAAATATAAATACGGTTTAAAAAAAAATTACGAAAATTACAAAATAATAAAACGTATACGTTTTTATATTTAAAATTTAAGCGTCTGTCTTTCATTTCACTAAACATGTCAATAATGTTTTTGTTAAAATTGACGCTATTAGGAATCATTTCATTTTCAATACATATCATTGTTAGAAATTCATATTCGTTATATTATAATAATATAATTTACCCATACCAATAATAAAAGTATAAATTAAATAAATAATAAATAAATATAGAAATGTACACGCGTCGCAAACACACAGTAAATACACGTCAACTTATTCCGTATTGTACCGTAGTCCACATGCATGTCGGGCGAATATTCGTATCGCTTCGACGGCTGTATTATTACCGAATTCCTCTCCTTTTTTCGTGTGTTTTGATCGTATAGTTATGAAGGGCGATTGTCAACGTCTACGATTAACCGCGCAGATGAATAATAATTGATACCTATTTTAACCGTGCTATTACAATTTGCAGTGGCATAGTTACCATTTTATTTTAATACGCATATTTTTATGTAGGCTACAACCCTGTCTGGAATTATGTCAGAAAAAATAAAATATCTCGCTTATTTCCAATATAATAGTAAACAGTAGCGCGACATGACTTATCATGTTTTGTATATGGTAAAAAGTTCATGATTTTTTAAATTTGTAATAATACCATTGATAGGCATAAGCCTGTAATAGTAGCCACTACCTATTACGCCGAGCCAACCAAATTCAAAAAGCGGGCCAAATTACTATAATATTTAGTTTTAAATACGCAAAATGTATACCTTGCGCAGTCTAAATGACGCCACTGTGCTATACCAACATATATTTTTAAACTCCTATAATATGATTTTTTACTTTCGATGTTAATATTATGAAAACGCATTACAATATAAATATAAATAATTGTTAATATTTAATTTATTAATAAGTAGTTTGTTACAGTTTTAGATGGGGCGAACACTCTGTCAGCCCCTGCATGTGAGCCGCCACTGGATAAACATTATACGTCGTGCCTAAAAATTAAAATAAACAAAATTCTAAATAAACATGAAATAGTGTACATTGTGAATATGTAAAAATTTATAAAAGATATGCATAATTTTTTTAAGATAATTTTGAACGAATACATATTATAATTTTGATTATTTGATATATTTATTTTACTACAAATTTCAGCTTTCCAAAATTGCTTTTACATATTGAACTTACCTTACCAGTATAATTGAATGCAAATGATTGCTATTTGTTATATTAATTAAACAATGTATTAGGTACTTTAATGTTTAGAGAATAATAATATTGTTAAGTACCTAATTTAAATATTTCAAGTGATTTTTGATTTAAGTAAAATTTAAATGTTTTTCGATCAAACTATATGTTCTATGATCACAATTTTATAGAAAAAATATATGGGTATATAAAAATATATAAATGCAATATATTAAAAAATATGATAAAATTAGCTCTGCCTGAACTTAAGAGTTATTTTTGATAACATACTTGAATAGGTAGTAAAATATATAGTAAAGTATTGTGGTTGATCATTCATATTTTGTTGATATTTTAATTCTACAATTCCAAAGAGAATAACTGTTGTTAAAGAGCATAATATTATGTAATAAAAAGGGAGTTTTATATAGGTATGATCTTTATTACTGACTATAATAATATAAATATTAATAATTTTATTTAGAAGAGCTAGGTTTAATAATGATAAGTATAACTGTAGTTTAAATTATTATACTTTTTTTTATATATTAGATAGGTACATTATTCATTTTAATTTTGTGTTGTAATTTTATTTATTATATAGTACTTAAAGTTATTTTTAAAGTTATATTTTCGACTTAATTAACAAACAAATTAAATATTATAGAGTTTATTAACTTGATTTAACAGTTCTTCATTTTCTAAAATGTGTATAAAAACTTTTGAATATTTTATTTAATCAACATAAAATTTAGTACATACTTTGTAAGAAATTAAAACTACTATCTCCATATTTTCCCCAAAATTGTAGCTAACTTGCTTTGCACAAAATCTAAAAAAGTTTTCCTTTCATTATCTTTAAAATATGTATGGTTAATATATCTCGGAATTCTGAAAAATTTTATGGTTTGTATAAACGAATAAGTAATAACACCATCAAAAAATCATTTTTCCTTAGCCTTCTTAAGACAATAGCTTATAGCTTTGAACTAATAAAGCACATACGTCAAGATTTTTGGCACAAACTAATAGAATCATTAAAATTTTGAAATTTCGAAAATGGGGGTGTCGGAGAAATGCTAGCACCCTCTAAAAGTAGCCTATATCTCAGAAAATTAGAAAACACAAACGTCAGGATTTTCGACACAAACAACCATAAACTAATGGTGTCATAAAATTGTTGAAATTTTTCGCTGAGAGCCATTTTCTTGTACCTCACTAAAAAAGTTTATGTATCGGAAACTATAAAAGCACAAACGTTGGAGTTTTTGTTACAAAAAAGAACAAATAAACGCCCTGAGTTTGGTTTTAAAATTTCATGGGGGGGGGGGTGCCGGGGGAATGGACCTAAATTTTCAATCGTAGATTTAGTGGTGAATTTAATAAGCTTGAAAACAATGATAAGTAATTGTATTCAACAAAATTATTTTTTGGTGTAATATATTCGTATATTATATAATAGTCAATATTATAAAATATTCAGTATACCATTAACAAATCAGTGTAAAATCTGACTTGAATATAGTTACATACAACATATAATATGTTGTATATATATATATGTATATAATATATTACTGTCAAAAATGAATTAAAACATTGTATGACTTTACCATATATATTATTTCAGTAATTTTAATTTTCTCATTTATAACAATTTTACATTATAAACGGTATTTTTCACTTTTCCTATACGCTTGGAAAACTACTGGGAAAATTCAATAATGACTTTTTAAAAATATAATTTACGACAAATTTTCTATCAAAAAAGCTTTTCACTCTAAAACTTTTATTCGATTCCTTTTACGCCAAAAGTGGTTAACAGAAATTGTATAATATATAATATTATATTATTGTATAATAAATAGATTTCTCTCTTTACACAAAATCTAAAAAAAACAAATTCAAGCACCATTCATTCAGTTAAAGAGTATGCTATTAAAAAAAATATGCATGGCCGGGTAAATCTCTCATTTATAGGGTTTTGGGATTATTTTTCATTTAAAATAAAATGGTATTTAGGTCGAAATAAAATGATTATTTTGTGTTCATTTTCAGACAGCAAAATTTCTTATTGAAAGAATAATTTGACGTAAATACTACTAAATTATTGATGTATATTTAAAGAAAGGTTAGAAGTCGGTTAATTAAGAGTGGAAGCACTTCGCTCGGTAGGAAGGATACTGGTAGGGTAAATAGAATTGGAAAGCAATGATAAACCATTTAAAACTTATATTATTTCTTATTAGTTATTACTAGAGCACGGACTTTAATGCCCTAAAAAATAAAAAAAAAATGTGCTAAGAAATTACGATTTATTGCCTTAAAAAAGTGCTACAATATTAAAAAATGCACTAAAAAAATACCTTAATATGTTAAAATTGTATTTGATTTCAACAAAATTCAATTCTGAGTAGTTTTTTATACTATTATTTAAAAAATATAATTTAAAATTAGTTTTTTATTGGTTATTTAACCATATCGTATAAATAACGTTATCGAAGTTATATATGATTAACTATATTATATCTTTGTGTTATCGATATTGAGGATATCATTGATATTATCAAAACTTTGAGAATTACCGTAGGTACTAAAAATGACTAATTTACGAAACAAGATAAATATTAAACATTTTTTAATATATATTTTTTAACTTTTTATTTGACGATAAATTGTATTTATTATATTTATTTATTTATATTCCAAGGATAAAATATGTACAAAAAATGCCTTAAAAATGGAAAAATATTCTAAAAATATAAAAAAATTATTTAAAAACCCAAAATGTTGAATAAATGCAATAAAATGCAAAATTAAAGTGTCATTTTTGTATGAATCGAATTTTGTACTTGGAAAGTATTGACCTAAACTAGACCACCCACTAAAAAATGTATTTTGTATTTAAATCCGCTCCTTAGTTATTACTTATTAGTTATTAATAATTTTGTATTATATTTCGAGATCTTAATACCAAAAAAAAAATTATAATAATAATAATAAATAAATGAAGTTCCATAATTTATATAAATAGTTTTGAATTGGAAGAACCCATTAAAAAAATTCTAACAACTCGCCGTAACAACAACCTAACCTAACCTTTTAGCCGTAGCCGTTTTGCCGTCGCATATACGTTTCTAAATAATACCTGTACAGTACAAATATTTTTACATTTTGCATATTTTGCATAACACCTATACTTTTTAAATTTTAGTATTTTTATTACACAATTTATTGTTTTACATTTCAAATAATCGTGGCCATATAAAATATATTATATCTGTGTAATAATGATATATATATATAATATATAATGATATATAATGTACGATGTAGTAAAGCATTCATTTGTACCATATACCTATCTAACGTAATTTATTATCTATGGAGCTTCCGATATGGAGTTATATTTATTATATTTAAAGACTTATGCTGCTACACAAATTAGATAAACGCAATGATAAACTCAGTTGTGTACCAATAGTGATCGGTATTATAGTGATTTTTTTCTATGTATTTTATATTATAATTTATTATATCTATTATTTATATTTTTAAATTTTTGTAAGTTTTCAAAATGTCAGGCATTGAAACAACTCGTCAATCACAAGTGTTTGTCGATAATGGTGTTCGATGCGTATAGTGAGGACGGTATAAAGCGATTCCGGAGGTGTAGAAAAAGAAATGTATGCAAAGCTCGAATACATACATATTCTGATAATTACAATGTTATAAAGAGAGTAAATACTAAAATTATACAGCAGAAAATAGAAATTTTATTTCATATTTACGTGGAACCGTACAAAATATATTTTTAAAATAATTTATATTTTTATTATTCTCATTTTTGATTTTTTTTTTTATAATTTTTATATTTACGCGGAATTGCACATAATAGGTATAACTTTAAAATACTTTATATTTTTATTATTTTTTTTACTCATTTTTAAAACTTTTATACCATTTTTAGATATAAGATTTTCATGTATATTCAATTTTTGTTAATTTATTTATTCAACAACATGGCTTAATAATTAGTTAGAAATTTAAAACAAAGATTTATATAATAAAAAAATAAAAAATAATTGCGTGATACGAGTAAATATGAGTATTGTATAGGTATTATTTAAAAGCGTATATGCGTCGGCGAAAACACGAATCGGCCACGTCGAGTTGTCCTAGGCTGAAATTCTGAAAAAAATTGTATCTACTAAAATAAATATTTCACAAGTCTTTTAAAACAATTATAATATAGCAAATATCAATTACTTTTTTGTAATTTTTTTTTACTTAATTTGTAGGTTTTAAAATCAAAACTAACTCATTTATTACAAAAAACTTCAATATTGAAAACTGCTATAAATAGCCTAAAATATTGAAAAAATTGTTACGTTAATTTAGTTTTTGGTGTTTTCGGTGAAAATTTCAAGCCTCTAGGATTATTATTTACAAAATTATAGAGAAAACTATATTTGATTTTACTGAAAACGTGTTTTTAGTGTTTTATGTACATTTTCGGTGGTTATTCCATACGCGTTAAAAAGAGTATTGAGAAAATTTAAAAATGACAGCTTTAGAGTACTAACTCGATGCAATTTTTACCGAAAATTACGAAGTATCAGGCATGAACAAAAAAAAAAAAAAATGTATCACTGTAAAACCAATTCATTCTTTGTTTGGCTCAGAATATAAAATTAATGTATAATATAATATATGTAATATAATAATGTAACGTAGTAATGTAACATACGTTCGTATCAGTAGCGGATTGTGGGTGAAATATTTGGTGGTGCACAACCAAATAATACTACGGATTAATATATATATGAATAATATATATTAAAATATATTAACAATATTATATTTTTATTTTTCTAAAATGTCGATATAATAGGTAGGTATTTTACAACTGTACGTGATGCCATTTTTTTTATTATTTTATTATGAATGTACCACATAAAACATAATTAATTTCACCTTATGCCTATATAACTTAGATAAGTGATATCTTTATAACATTTGAAAATGGGTAGATAATGACTGCACCAAACGGACAAACGTCGACATACGAACACAAAATAGTTATATAATATACATAGTTGGTGGTTCAAATTAATTTTGTGCGCCATGCTATATAATTTGCACGGTGTATTTTACCCCGGAGAAAGAATAAAATACAATTGCACGTGAGTAAACAGAGCATCGAACATGCATTTTTTAAGTGTGCGCAACGGACAACGTCCTGACAATGGCCGAGACCATTATATTACATAATCTATCTATATGTAATCTATAGCCACGACCGTGTGTTTACCGACAGCAACCAACAATAAAGCGATGCGATGCCTGATAATATGTACATTAATTATATTCACGTGCACGAAAATTACTAAAACAGGATAAGTAAATAATAATTGTATATATAAAACACGCTAATTTATTAAAATTTTAGACGGTTCACATGACATAACCGCTACTGGTTCGTATTCGTATTTGTGTTGTATTATATCGTATTTTTACAACGTACATACTACGAACAAGAGCTTAATGTTGAATGTGTAGTTCGCTGTCGTACATAAATTTGTTCACACCGCATATTCGCAACAAGTAATTGGTTCACTCTACACATTAGTGGCGTAACTTAACGTAACATGTCTTTCGATGTTCTTCAAAATTCTGACAATCCGTGGAACGACCGTGAGCTGAGCATAGCAACCCCGAATGATACAGTAAGGACGTATATATCTGAGCATTACAGTTACATTACACAAAAGTGCTATACTCGCCTCAATAAGAGTAGTAATTATAATAGGGGTATTTAATCGACTCCTGACTTGTACTTAATTACTTTATTATATTTATTGTTATTTTAAAATAAATTTAACCACGTGATTTTCCATATTATATTAAAACTTCACCGGCATCATCAATGAATTTTGCACGCTATAGAAACATTCGTAAATCGGGGGAGAAATTAAAGTGCCATGTAATCAGCTGACATTTTTCAATATTTACAAATTAGATTAAATTAGAAGTCATTACGTTCTTACAATTGTATTAGACCCCTGAATATGAAACAAAGTCCTACCGATATAAATCTATTATCGATGAATGGCATGAATAACTTTTACATTATCAGAAATGAACTTTTTCTTCAATACTCACTCAGTCACTAAATATTTAGTACAAAATAAATCATCAATCCATACCATATTTAATAATAAATTATAATTTACGAAAATTTTAACAAGAGTACCCCAAAGAAATATTTTAGATTGAAAAAAATTATTGTGGCATAAAACGGCGTCTTGTGTAGGCAATTTAGGTGCACCAATGTCATTGGATTCAAATTAATAGATTATTATCAGCCATAATATATAGGTACCTATATTATTTTATATTATATAAAGATCGTTATGTTTTAAACGATTTTGAAAATTTCTAAAAATTATATTTAATTTTATCTATTATATAGACGCGTTGTACTCAGGGATTTTTAATAGGTAGGAAGGCTCGTCATATAATATCATTTTATAGTTCTAGAAGAGGTGGAATATATACAGTTGACAACGATTATCAAATTTTACAATATATTTTTTTAACTTACAAAATTATATTTATATAATACAAGAAATATATATCTTCACATATATAATTCTTCTGTGCGTCTGTTAGTGATTGTGTAACTTCTGAATGACTTGACCGATTTTGACGAAAAATTCAGTGATACTAGAAAGGTTTAGAGAGTAGATTGAAACACTTCCGATAGGTGACGCTGAACAAATTTTTTTATATTTTTGTTGATTATATCAACATGCCATATAAGTTGTACACTACTTTTATATATGAATGCTTTGTAACATAGTGTTGCCGCTGTTATCAAATGAATGAATTAATGAATGAATCGAAATTTTATTCAAAAACTATATTATTATATTTTATAATATTACATTTCATACTGGGCAAAACTGCTATATAGCTATTGAAACTTGAATATTTCTATTGAGATCTTAAATGTTAATATGGATATATTGAATCGGACACTATTATTACCAGTGTTGAAATTTATTTGGATAAATTTATCTAGATAAAAATGTCTTTATCTTTTATCTTATTTAAATAAATAATATATGAATTATCTGTAGTACTATCTAAGATAAATAATTTTTTATATAATTACATTTTTTCAAATCAAGAATAACTGAATAACATCATTAATACTAATAGTTACGTATAGTGCTCTGAAGCTCCACTCAGAATCTTTTTTTTAAATTCCGTTACACAATAGAGTATAGACTATACCTTATCACTGTCACTGCCATTTCTTCACCTTAACACCGTTTCACCACCATTTCTGCAAACAAAAAGTGGTAATATCGTATACCACGTTCGCGTGTAATTATTCGCAGTAATCAGCTGTAGGTACCTATCTAATATAACATATTTCAACAAAAAAAAGAGGCATATTCCGTGGAAAAAAATTCACTACATAATTATGTATGGTTTTAGATTGAAATTCAATAACGTTTTGGATTAGTCAAAATCCTAGTAAATTTGAATTAACTTAAATTAAAAAAAAATTAAATTATAATAATAAAAATATCCTAATATTTTTATAGTTATACATTTTTTTTTACTATACCTAGTATACTTACCTAGCTATAAGAGTATACCTACCAATTTATCACATTATGTATTTATTATAATATACGAATTATTGAAAAATACCGATTGGGATGCATATAAACATTTTAGCTTACAATTTTACTACGTTCTACAGATAGTTAATTTTAAATTCCCACCAAGATTACTATTACAATAATAATTTATATTTAATTTAATATTGTGAATTTAAATATTAATTTTGAATTCATGTTCTTAATTTTATATCTCGTTTAACAATGCAAATTATATTTTTCAAAAATTGAAATCTGTATTTTACTTTTAACATTATTAATCTTTATGTAATGTAATGTACATTTTACATGTGCGAACACATGTATGCATTTCAATAATAAACATACATTGTGTTTCACATATGCCAGACGTCATAATATGAATCACTGTTTTTAATGCATACTTAAGTATAATAAGCTAGAGATTAAAAAAAAAAAAATATATATATCTTTATAAATAAAGCAGATTATATGAAGATTGTAGAAAATGATAATATATACATATTTAAAATAACACTTAATAAAACTAAAAACGAGATTCATATGCGATGGTAACACATTTTTATATTTTGTATTCGAAACATACATTGTATATTTAATTATATATGTATTGTTAAAATATTTTTTTGTTGACCTTAGGTAATACTAGAACATATGAAAACGAAATAGTAATTTTTGATAAATGTCAAAAATGAAAACATTTCCGAAATAATCAAAAAGATGGTTTTTATATTTTATTTTTTGCAATCTTTAGTCGTCAAAATCGACACCCTTCTATCACTGAGAATTCATACGTATAATATAATTTCATAAATCAAAGGTGAGGGGGGTACGGTAATCGAAATTTTAGAAGACTTTCTTGAGTACACCCCCTCGATGAAGGGTGTAGGGGACGTAGTCCTAAGAGTTTATATAAGAGACATTAGAATGTTTAGGAATGCGAATTTGTGTTACACTTTGAAGTTCGAGCACTGTAGTACTACGCAGACAAGACGGGATTAAATATAAGTAATTTTATATTACTTGTTCTCCCCCCCCCCCCACACACACACACACACACACACACACACGGGAATCTGTTCTAAATACGTTCTGGGATCATGGGGGGGGGGGGGATCCGTTCGAGTTACGCACGGATCGTCCGATGACACACCACGATCGGCGAAAACCCACGCCGTGGTCGCGCCGTAGCGCGCGTGAGAGGGATCGATGCGCGCGCGCGCTTCACCCTCGCTTCGGCGGCAGTGGCGGCGGCGACTCCCGCCCGGCGAAAATATACCCTACCCGACACGCGGGAGACCGTGCTCCGGCCGCGTGCGCGTGGCGTGTGCATAGTCGGAGAAACCCGCCGCCGACATCGTCGCGGTCGTCGTCGCCACCGGCCGTTATAATATCGTCGTCGCGGCCCGCCACCGTCGCCGAAACTGCGCCAACCCTCCCCCCGCGAAAGTGCGATATCGCTCGGCCACGGCCGGTCAGTCAGTCAGTGAGCGCCACCGGGAACGCGCGCCCGCCCGTGTACCGACAGTGGACGCGGCCGACATAGACGCCGGACGTCACCGAGAACATAATTATTATACGTGTATTACTACTATTATTAATATTATAATAATTATTATATTTGTTAACCACTTCACCGGTCTCGCCCGCCCGCCCGCCCGCCCGCCCGCCCGCTAGTCAAACCGGAACGCCACCACGCGAGAACCGTATCATGTGCCGCTGCCGCCGCCGGTGCGGTCACGTCTTTCGTGCCGCGGCCGGACCGCCGCCACTTTCGTGCCCGTCGGTGTACCGTCGTAGATGACTACTGCCGGCGACGGGACGTCGGGACGCCACGACCGCCGGGACACCGCAGACGCCGCTTCGTCCATGGTTTACGGTCCATACTCGGCCGATTGCGTTTGCTACCGCTGTTTTCGTAACCGCTGCGTGAACCCGTGGTGAGTACTACTACCGGCCGTAACACTGTGTTCGATAACACCGATCGGTCACGTACCTATGACGGGTATATATTTTTCCCAATATAGGCGGATATAGGAATTTTGTGGGTTTTTTTTTGGTGGGGGGGGGGGTGTTAATATTAATTTTTTTAAGTGAAATATGTGAATTATATTGAACAATTACATTTTTTTTCCACTCATAAGCCTACGAGTATATTTACATTCAACGGGAGGTGGTGAATGCCTTTTCGGTTTTATCGCCACGGGTTATATGCTTTCAGTATTATTAAGAGGACGTCGCACCCGCATTTGTTGTGTATGTCTATCTAATGGGCAAATATAGCAAAAATTACACTGCGCGAAAAAATAAATGTGCCGTCTATGTTAAAATTAGAGTAAAAAAACCAACTTAAAAAAAGAGAATATTTTCTAGAAAATGACACATCATTTTCGTAAAATATTCTTTATGAAAGAAGTTTCAACGTTTTAAAAATAAATAAAACTTAAACCGCTGTAACTTCTTTGATACACAATATTTTACATAAAAGATATGCCATTTTCTAGAAAATAATCTACTTTTTAAAATTAGTAATAGGTATTTAAATTTAATTTTTAACATAAACAACACATTTATTGTTTTGTGTAGTGTAATTTTGCCACATTGTCCATTAGATAGACGGAGACAGCAAATTTGGGTGCGACATCCTCTTAAGATTATAGTCTGTTGTTTTATTAAATTAGAAAAATAATCATATTACACCTAATACATAAGTATTTCAAGTTTAGGATGCTGAAACAGGACTTTGACTTTTTTGGGTTCGATAATCCCGCGTAATCCGGAAAACATTGAAATCGTTTTTGAACTCGAAACCCTGCAAAAACGGTAATTGTTTTCAAGACCGTAACTAGATTTTTTTACGTTGCCGAAGTTTTGAATGTATTAATATTTATAAGTTGGAAAACATAAATCGATAAATTAGTAAATGTAAAATATTGAAATGGAAATAAGATATGCATTAAAATGGATCATATTATTCAATTGTGGATGAAATTTAAAATTAAAGTTAATATAGATTATTTAATATAATATAAGAATTATTTTTGTTATTGATAGTTGGAACTTGTTCTTTCATAATGCTACAATATTTGTATATTCGTTTAATTAAATTTAATAACGGTTTAATATAATTTGAGTTATATTTAGAAAAATATAATCGAATCTTTAAAAATACAAAAATATTTTTAACTTGAAACTTGAAAAATAATCCAAAAAAAGTTGAAACCATTTTTTAACCAATTACTCAGAATCATTTTTAAACCGAAAACCCGAACAATATTAACTCATTTCGAATCATAATTTGGGTTATTATATAATAACGTATAACATGTAACAGTAAAAAACGGAAACCAATTAAAACTAGTTTTGACTAGTTAATGTTAATGATAAATATTTTCCCCTGAAAAAATCAAAATTAATATCATTGTAGCATTAATGGATTCCTCGTTGTACTCAAAATCTAAAAGACGTTCAGATACAGAAGGAAAAAGTTGGTCCATCCTTTCTTCGGTTCATAGACAAGATAATGTAATATTATTATTTAAAAATTTAAAAGCATAGTTAAATCATTGCATTTGAGCAAAGATTCTAAATAAAGTGTTCTTTAGTCTAAAATTCCTACGCGACTACTTTTACCCGAATATATGTATACGGATATAAAAAACAATATTTTCTTCAGTTTTAATAAAATAATATGGTTGTTATAACGTAATAGTTATAACTTATACCTATGTACAATTGTACAAGGTACACATTTGTAACAAATCTGGATTTATTGAATCTGTTTTAGATATTCACAATTAATTAATTATTATTATATTATAATTTATTTTAAAATGTATGATTATATAATATAATATTATTATATGATTGGATAATGCATCAAACGATGTATATAAGGATTTATATAAGTCGTCATGAATAACAATCGCGTATATATTTGTCATACAATATATAATAAATATATTTACTAATATCTATATAAAGAAGTATAAATTAAGTATATGTAAAGTGTCCTCTTTTGAATGGAAAGTTTGATATAAAATAAATGGTAAATTTGATTTCGTAAAAAATATTTTAAATACACATAATATAACGATAAAAACAATAACATTTTATATTTTAGCTGCTATCATTATGCGCGTGATCTATGATCGTTTTAAACGCAAAATACGCTCGAATCCGTTTCGTGTGATAACATCGTAAAACCAAAACAAATTATAATAAATAAATAAATAATAATATAAACCATCAGCCTTCGGGGGCTATCATAACCTTCGTGAACTACAATTTAAATAATATAAAGCCATCAAAATAAAAAATTGTGGTAGTTGGTTAATGGCCCCTTCAATCCCTAGTCAGGATGTATGGTAATAATTCTTTTAGATTTCATAGTGAAAATAAATTTTCGATTTCTAGGGAACGTATAATAATAATATTTTTTGGTTTGTAACTATGATTTGTTATTTTTGGTAGTTTTCCTTTACGCTCAAGGAAACTACTGAAAAAATTTAAAAATAGCGTAGAATCTAGAAACTATTTTTTTTATAAGAAAGTATCTTACCCCAAAATGTATAAAGACACATGATACGTACATTAAAAAAAAATCACATCATACTAAAAGCAATACAGCCCTTGCTATGTTTAGAATCTATAAATGAAATACAGAAATAAAGTATGTTAATGTTATATATTTCGAGTGAAGCGAGTTAAAAAGATAGATATGAGCAGGAGTTTTCAAGTATTTTTTGATAGTTACTACTTCCAAGTGGTAATGTTTTGATTTTCCAAGTAGTTTTCTTAAACGTAAAGAAAACCTATCTTTTATAACAGAAATATTTTATAAATACAAAGAAAATAACTTTTATTTAAGGTTTTCATTGTTCACATTTTTTATATATAATATTATTATATTCACCTTCGCTCGTAATTATTTTTTTGAATACAGTGATTTATCTTTGCTTTAAAATTTTAAAATAATAATAACATACTATTTTGTCCAAGTACCATGGAGACTATTGACCAACTTCAAACATTTGTATCTGAAAGAATTTTTTGTTAATATTATATTATATTTCTTTAATTTGATAAAAATATTATAAGCTCTTCAAATATAAATGTAATTATTAATCATAGAAAAATAGTGCAATCACTCGTCATCGTATGGATAATAAAACTATGTAATCGAAATCACAATTTAATATCATAATATATCTATAGTGAATCACAGGAATAAATTATCTAATTTTTTTGTAATAACACCCGCTGTATCCATGTCAAAATTGAAATTTTTTTAAAAACACCCTAACGAAATAGGATGTTCTCAAGTTTTGGCGACATGCAAATATGATCAGTAGTGTACTAGTTAAAATGTAACACGTTCTACACTATATTATACACTATGCAGAGTGTCTCAAGTTTTAATGGCTATATTTAAGGAATAAACGTGTTGTAAAATGGAATATTGAAATCCTGTTTTGAGTTTTGTCAAAATCGGAATTTTTATATAGATTCATTTGGTATCTAGTTTAATTTCGAAATTATTGTAAAATCTATTACATCGCAGGATTTATTGATTTCGAATGTTTACTCGTAAATTATATCATTGGAAAAATAATATTAAAAGTAACGTGCAGTTTTATTAGAAATCAATCTTTTCGCAAATAGTTATGTTTTTTGTGTAATAAGTGCTGGAATCCATTTTATTATTATTATTCTATCTTATTTCTCGTGCTACAAAGGTATTAATTATTAAACTATTAAATTATTATTAATTAATTAAACCCTATAATAATATACTGAAATATCTGCATTGCATGTATTATCATACGCACTCAAGAATATTTAAAAGACAAATTCGCATTTTTCTTTGAATATTTGTGGAACTTGGCTACAACTCGACAGAATATGTCTAAATATGTCAATATATCAGGATTATTTTTCATGTGAGGGAGGTATAGTATGGTTTATATAGTGTTTTTTTTAAATTTTGAGTTTGTTCTAGTATATCTAGTATATCAGAATTGTCTCATGAAAGGAGAGAGGATTTACACCGTACATAATATTTAATAAAATAATAATTATTATAGAAAAATACACAGTATTTACAAAATGTGCCTTTTTCAGTATCCGAAATTCCAATGAAGTTCATCGTTTAAGTCATGATACATGAAAACTTTCTTTACTGATTATTAGTAACTATTAAAACATATTTAAATTTTCATTTACTAACATCATACGAAAAAAAGCAAGAGTACAAAGTTCTTATTTTTTTTTTAAGTTCACTTTAATCACTCATTGGCTATTATGATATTAATTAACAATAATACATAAGTACGTAAATTCACGACTGGAATACTGGATATCTGATATTTCTCAAAATAATTATGATTGCATTTTGTCATACAAATAATATTGTAATCCATTTGTTTGTATATACATTGTGATATATTTTGCATCTTTTGTAATATTCTACATTTATAAACACGAGTTCAAAAAGAATTATTTACATTTACGTTGGTTAATAATTAATAAATATATTTTAAAAGTGAGGGGAAAAATCTATTATACGATTATATTATACATTATTTTTTTTATGAAAAATAGGTTAAAAAGGATATATAATGGTTTAGTTCTCCTCTAAGAATTTGCTTTAAGTTATGCTATTGATGAGTGTTTAGTAAACTATTGTTATATTAAAAAAAAAAAAAATTGATTTTATAATATTCACTTTGTATAAGTACTCGTATATTTATTTTATTCAGTATAGAAAATGAAAAGTTTCACTTGAAAGTAGAAATAAAGGCTATAAGGATGTTTATTCTTTTTTTTTAATTCCATTCGTTTAAATCCTTAACTTTGTCCAGCTATATTATTTATTATGGCATATTATTGAATGATAAACTTTATAGGTATGCATACATAGTAGTTCATAAAATATAAATTTAATATCGTGAAGTTTAATAACATTTTAATTGACTGGTAGAATTTGCTAACATTTCTTATATTGGTAAATGGGTAGCCGAGGTTATTCAAAGAAAAATTGAAAAAGTTCTATAAAATACAAAATATACCTATAGATTAATAATATGTATATTAAGATAACTATCAAGCAATACAATAATAATAATAATAATAATAATAATAATAATCATAAAAATAATAATAATAATAATAATAATAATAATAATAATAATAATAATAATAATAATAACAATAATAATAGTTTATTCAAATTAATAAAACAGGTAGAAGCTTAATAGTACCTACAAATTATTAAGTAGCTTCAAAATTTAACGTTATATAATGGATTAATAAAAAAAAAAAAAAATGCAATAGATAATATAGTATATCGGATATTGTAACATATATACATGACCTAAAAATGTACAAAAATTAACCTAAATATGTATTTATATAACTTAAAAACTGAAAACATAATTAAATTAATTTTAAGACTATTAGAAAAATATTTATTCATTTTAAAATACTATAAATAATGGGAAATATATAGAGATTTTGCATCGACAGTATTAATTTTATCTTTAATTTTATTGCATTATTCATGCTGAGTGCTTATGTTTTTAGCAGGTAATACAAATTTCTCAAAAATGTTAACGTTATGTTGAACTATACTATAACTAAAAATTAAACTATAATATAAAAATTACGTTTTTAATAAAAAATTCGGAAATTAAATTGAAGTATTCTACATTTTTGATTTATGAAATGAGTTTGTAGCTTGATATTTGTAATGTAGAGGATTTATAGAAAAAAAGAAATGCGAAACTAACAAAATCTTATCTTTACTTAAGTATATACCATCATTTACCAAGAATACTATTATTATTATTATCATTATTATTTGTGTATATATTAGATATTGATAATTTTAAAATAATGTCTTGATGACAATTAGGTAAAATTTATAAAACTATTATTATGAATTAATTTCTACAGATATAAATTGTCGTCTAATTTTTTTCTTAAAAGAACAAAATTATTTGCAAAATTATACTAAAATACATCAAATTAAACTTAGTTGAATATACATTTTTATATTGTATAAATAAATAGTTAAGTGGTGCAGATTAAGAGCGTATACTGTAATCTCGCTATAGAGTGCATACACTTATGTTGATTATTTTTTGGTTTGGACCAAAATTACCACACATAATAATATTACCTATTTTTCTTTTGGAAATATTAAAATTTAATATGAATAGAATATCGAATGGAATGGATATTTTCGTTCAATATATTCGATTTGTATTTGTATTATTTTTCTCATTTCCTTTCAGGCAAGTTATTTGTTTCTTAGTGTATCCTTGTGAAAAAATATTCGAATCTCAGACTATGAATTATTCTAGAAAATCATCTTACAAGGGGATGCAATATTTCACCGTTTAATTTCTGAATTAAATAAAAAAAAACCGGGTTGTACTGAATAAAATTATTTAACATGAAATTAAGATAGGTTAGAATTGAAAAAACTTGCCTATGGGATTTAATATATAAGTTATAGTTAAAACCCGAAATCCATCAAAACTAGTTTTAAGTAGTTAAAACTATTTTTCATAAACCCCTTTTATCAAACCGGGGTTTGACTAGTTAATACTAGAATTAACCGCAGATTTAAATGAGGCAGTTGAAACTGAATTGTAGGTGTTCAGCCCTAAAATTAGTTTTATATCTTAAACAAATATGTGGAACGAATATAATATACCAGCAGGCTATTAAATCAATTAAGATAACTCCAATATCACACATACCTAAAAAAAATAATAATAGAGCTGTGATAGCTGTGAGTATCGTACAATTAATTTGTTTACAAAACAGTCATAGCCAGCCTTTGTGTGCCTTTCGTTCAGTTCGTGGCTGTATAGAGTGCATTATTAATGTTTTTCGTATTTTTTAGATTCTGAGCGAAGCGAAGAATGTATTGGTTTTACAATGATGTGTTTTTTTTTTTTTTTTTTTTTTTTTATGTCTGTAATAAAAAAT